>AFRA01000784.1:0-18014 GCA_000223055.1 Claviceps fusiformis PRL 1980
GAGAGAGAGAGAGAGAAACCTACATTGCAAAGACGGGCAAATGCTCGTGCGTGCTAGCCGTCCGCAGCGTATCACGCGTCGTTTCAAAAGAGCGCAGTGGATTGTCCATTCGTATGTCCCAGATCTTGACCTTGCCATTGCGGCTCGCAGCAATCAGCTCGCGCTGTCCGCCTCGTTGCATGTGCACACTCTTGATCCATTGTCGGTCTGATTCATCTTTCCACTTGCGTACCATGGAGTCCTGGGGCCGCTGTCTCGTGTCAAAGACTCGAACAGCACCGTCGCCAAAGCCGGCCACAAACATGTTGCCCGTCATTTGGTCCGAGGTCAACGATGTGACGCACGAGCCGGACCGTGCCGGTATATCCATAATACAAGTCTCGTGCGCGGCATACCATACACGAATCACTCTCACATCGCCCGCCACGAGAACCCGCCCAGACACTTGCTGCCAATCAAACACCATGCCCGAGTTCACGTTGCTGGGAACCATGTGCGTCAATGCTCGCCAGGCAGTCGCGAGCTCGACATTATCATCTGATTCGTAATGGCGATATACGCGAATCACCCCGTCGGACGAGCCAGTCATCAAGAATGCCTCGTCGTCTTCGTTGATGAATTTCATGTCGCTGATTTTTGATCCGGGGGGGTTGCCGTTGGAGAATTTGCTCAGTCTGCTATGCTTGATCCAGTCCCACAGGTAGATGGTGTTGCCGTCATCCGAGACAGCAAGGTGGTCCTCGTACTGATGAAACGCCATCTTGGTCGGCTGGGCCCCATTATTGACAATGGCCAGCTGATTATTCCATTTGTGCGTGCCCGCAATCTGCTTGAGCGGTTGAGTCTCTTTAAGCATATTCTCGTTGCGATGTCTCCTCCACAGACGCTCATTGTACTCGTTGCTACCGGGCTCGTCGGCCTCGCTCGGTTTCATTTGTGGCTCACGGAAATATTCAATGGACCAATCGAGAAACTTGCTCTTGATTGGCAGACTAGGCGGCTTGGAAATGTCCCTTTCCTCATAGGCTCCAGTCGTCGGCTCGCGTGCGACATTGTATGTCGCTGACGCTGACGCTTGATCAATCTGTTCTGGAGGAGCAGCCATTTGATCCAAGGCCAGCTTGGACGACGCCGGACGGGAAGACGATGGTCGCAACGATGCTGGTCGCGACGACGACGACGATGATGATCGGAGGGTCATGCTCCCTGTAGGAGCGTTCTGTCGTGATTTGTCCTCGCCCCCAACAAACGATTGGAAGAGCAGACTGGCTGTTCGTCGAAGCAGCCCCGGTGATGGCAGCGTAGGTGGTGGCTGTCCGTCGAAGCTGGATCTTTGCGAAGCCCCCGTCGTGTTTCTCAGGAGAGCACTTTGTCTTGCTCGTGTCTGAATTTCCCGCATAGCTACCTGGGCAGCTTCTCCCACGGTCGAATTGAGCAGAGCATTGTGGACGTAATCGACGATGATCGTGGCTTGACGCTGAACCTCGGGGTGCGGGTCGACGCTGAGGATCAGTGCATGCTTCCAGCAGGCCATGTGGACGGTATTATGAGAAAGGCCGTGGGCTGTTGACTTGATAGTGCCGTCCGTGTTCCGGTTTTCGGGCCGCGCATAGTGCAGTCCCATCTTATAATCCTGCCCATCGTCTTGTGGTGGGGAGACAAGATAGTCCTTTTCCTCCTGCAGCTGTTCGTAAGCAGCGACGACGAATTTATTCTCGAAACGGGTGACAAATCGGGAGAGGAAGCAGACAAACTCCTTGCGAACCATCGGACTGCCGTCTGTTCCCATTTCCAGGATGGTCCAGGCTATTGACTCTTCAATGCGGGCTACCTCTTCCGTCAAGTCTGGAATCCCCATGAATGTGGTGAGGGCATGGACCATGGCCGCGCGAACTTCGCAGCAGGGGTCCCGCATCAGATACGCCAGCTTCACGTAGGCATTTTCCCTGATGCCTCGCCACTTTGCCTCTGGCAGATCTTGCCACAGCTGACTTATACACAAGCATGCCCACTGTCTGAGAAGCGGGTTGTTCTCGTTTTGTAAGTGAGCAAGACAATAAACCATGACGTCTGTTTGGTTGCACACCATCTGCCCGCTCTTGTAATCCTTGCACAGCATCGCGAGAATAAAGGCACACATGGCCTTGTGCTCATCACTATCGACGACGGGGAGGCCCTCGGAAGGTTTCAGAATCTGCGCAAAGTAGCTGTACCCGCTGTCCTTGATCAGATCTTGTTGGCAGGTTATGTCTACCGCGATAAGCCTCGCCCAGATGAAGACCATGACGGGTTTGAGCTCCACGGCGGCAGATTGCAGGAGCTTGAGCACGTAGGGGAATATGCCTATGCTAAGGGCCAGTTGGACCGACCATGGCCCAAGATCCAAGAACCTGCCTAGCAAAATGAGAGCGCGCACTCGATGCTGTTGGCTGAGTAGCACTTGCAGAACGACGGGCAATTGGTCAGGTGGCCGCTGCGCAATGGCATCTCCCCTTGTCAGATAGACGTCAAAGGCAGTTAGCTGTTCCGTGAAGAATGTGGAGTTTTGGTATTCGTAGTCGATACCCTCGCTTTCCTTCTTCTCCAACATGGGCAACTGTGCCAAGGCCATGTCGACGGCCAAATCCCACGTCCCCCACAACGGGTGCTGATGGGTGTCGGGCAAAGCTGGGTAGGATTGAGGATGGCAGCCATAGACGGTCATGACTCGCTGTGCCAAAAGCAGGTTCCTGAACAGAGCAGCAACCATCAGATCTTGACGGAAGAATTTGCGAAACAGGTCTCGGGGGAGAGTTGTCCACGCAATACTGTCAGTAATAGCAGTAAAAATCCAGTTCAGCTCTCCGAGGGGTGTTCGTCTCTCCTGAAGACGGCCAGGAAGCCGCTTGGCACGTTCAGGTGTCAGGCTGGTCTTGAGAGGATTCTGAAGCACGAAGAACCACAAAGCCATCTCTATAGGCGTGGTCAGACATGCTGTAAAGAGGTCGGCTGGCAATTTGGGGTCGGTAGGCAAATTCTCCTTGACGGCGCAAGCCGCCAGATGTATGTAGGGTCGAAAATTGGTCTTCTCGTAATGAAGGTCTCGGGCCGCTGCTTCTTCCTCCTCTTCCTCATGTTTTTCCACAAAGCGATGATAATTGTTGAGAATGTTTCCAGCTTCCGAGCAATCCCAGACAAATATCGTGGGGGCCTGCAACCAATGCTGCAGATCGTACAACGAGACCGGAATATACTGTGTGTAGTTCTTGTTGAATACCCAGATTTCTCCAGATGGAGTAGGTTTAGGCACGCCGTGGCCATTGTAGTGCAGCAGGACGCGTTCATCTTTGGCATTGCGACGCAATGACACACAGAATTTTTTAGTCTCCTCTACGGATGGATCTAGATATTGCTTGTAGCGTGCCCGAATAGCCAACGTTTCGTACTGCGCCTGAAGCGCCTTGCCGATGTTTTCGAGCGCTTTTTGGATGGGGGGCGCCGTCGGATCAGTCCAGGCTTCGAGTCTAGCACCAGGCTTTGTCTTGAGCTGGTCGGGTGGTTCGACTCCAATGTTCAGGCACATGGCCAACGCTGCGGAGACGGTTTTAAGCCTATCTCTCTGTCTCCAATCTTGAAGCTCGTATGTTAACGGCTTCGGATTTCCAGTCGTCTCGTGCCGCTTGTCCGTAAAATACATGTACCAATTCTGGCAGGGCATCGTTAGCATGAATGGCTACAAACGAGTCAAATATTATTAATTAAAAAAGAAAAAGAAAAAGAAAAAAAAAGAAAAAAAAGAAGGCTATATCAACGGCCCGAGGAGTCATTGCATCGCGACAGCATTTCTCGTATATACTGGCCAACTGGTGATAAAACATCCGCACCACACAGTGGTATCACAATCATGACAGAACGGGCACGTGTCCATTTGCGCGACTCGAACAGCGGCGAGCGGCGGCGAGCAGCAGGGATCGAGACATGCGAGCAAGGAAGGGGTTTGCGGACGTACACTGGCTAGCTGTGAAATAATATGCTCGGATTGATAGTGATCCTCGAAGCCGTGTCGCGCGCCCCATCCGCGAGGCCGTCGCTCGGTGTCGGAATCCTCGAGGAGCTGTGGTGCGTAATCACTCTTGGATCGGTGTAGGTGCGGTTTAACTGGTCGTTGAGCCCTGTCGTGTTCAAGATCATCCCGCCCCTCGGCAGCGGTTATGCCATTCCTCCCATCTGGTGCGTCTGATGGCTGTACATCATCAGCGGATTCGTTGGAAAGGTTGTCACGGTCGAGGCTGCTGGCGCCTTGGCCGCGAAATCGCGATGTTGACATCTGGCCATTGGTAGTCGGAGCCAACGGCAACGAACCATTGTGATCGGATCGTAGTGTCATGGCCGCAGAGTTTCCATGGGCCGGGCGAGAATAATGGTCTTGTCGCGCGGGCGACGACACTTGGCGGAGCAAGATAGCTGAGGGCGAGGAAGTCGCCTCGGAGGAGCGTGGTGCTGGGTGAGGAGAGCAGTATTGGCGCTGGTGCTGTTGCTGGCGCTGATGCGGATGCGGATGCTGTTGATGATGCTGATGCTGCTGATACTGTTGCTGGGGCGGTTGCGGACTGTGCGGAGAAGACGGGACCAAAGCGGGTGCAGGTGGTGGTGGTGCTTGCTGTGCCAGCCGGTGCTGCTGGGTCGAGGACTTTGAGGCGGCCATCAATCCTTAAAGGGTTGCTGGGCCAGGTTATGTTCCAACATGAATGTTTCTGTGGCCTTCCGCTGTCTGTCGAGTCACTTTCTGACTGGTCCGCCGGTGAATCTAAGCAAGACCTGCAGCTCAAAAAGCAGAACGTGTGCCATGGAGCGAAAGCAAGGAGGTTTGTTTTCAACCAGGTGGTAGCAGCACTGCACCAGGATGGAGACGATGCAGGCTTACCAACGGGATACCCAGAGGTACATGAATGAAGCCTCAGCCACAGCCCGGGAGAGACGTACACAAGTGTCCCATGCACCTTGGGAGGTATCGACCGAATGGTGCTGAAGCCCGCCAGCTGCCTGCCAGCTGGTGCGTCCAGTTTGGTGTACCAGCCAGCCAGTCAGCCAGCCAGCCAGCCAGCCAGCCAGCCAGCCAATCACATCCCAACACCAGACCAGCTGGCCTTTCTTTTCATTTCTGCAATGTTCCTCAGTGGCCGACGAAAAGTCACACCATTCCCAACCACTCTTCCAGGAACCGTGAACTCTTCTACCCCTGGTAGCATCATCTGCTCACGCCGCCGTTGGGCTCTCAGCTGTCTTGTACAGGCACATGGACGAATTGGGCAGTCCGCATACCCCGGCTTCACTCGCTTCACTCGCTTCACTCCTAGGCGGTCCCCGCCCAACACTAGAAAGAGGCAAGAAACCCGCTCTGCTTCTTGACCGACTTATAAAATGGCGCTTTTATTGCCTGGCTCTCTGGCTTGCCGATTGGCGCAGCTCAGGCAAAGGTGGTCGTCACATGACAATCTGCAGCTCAGCACTCAGGAGACGGGATGATATTGGCCAGCTTACACGGCACTGCCGAACCAATTGGTCCTGTTGCATTTGACTTGACTGCCTGTCGTCTTGGATGGACTGAGTCATAAGTTCCTCATATAACCAGCACTCGTGCCGCTCGTGGGCAAGCCAAGTTGATCAAGCAAGCTGGTCGAGCTTCAACCACTCGACAGGATCATGCAACTTATCCACAGGCTCTTCAAAACCCGCCTTCCCCGACGCCTGGCCATGTCTGGCCATGTTTTTCCCAAGGATGGGCGGCTCATCACGACCAAGAACTCCAGGGAATAGAAAAAGACGAGTTCCATGCTGGGCCGAGCCGGCATTCCGGTTAACGCCTCTAGCAGCATTTCAGGCCGCTTGACAATTTTACCATGACGAGTTTCCCGAGTTTCACGGTGCATAGAACAGTCGTACCATCCGTGCTGGGGAAAACCTCGAGTGAGAGACTTCCGCTTGTTCGATAGCTGATATTCGGTATCTTATGAAATGCTAGTCTTAGTCCTCAGATGATGTCGGGAAGCCGCAACAGTTTTGTCTGTATGATGAGAGGGGTCCAAACCCACTCCCACTTGGACGCGCTTGATCAAGAAAGGCGTGCCGTTGTCGCCGTTTCCTGAGCCAAGGGCCAAAGATGATGCCCCTCCCAGTGCCCAGTTATCCATTATTGCCGGCTTATCACAGAGGTTGTTCAAGGGGGTCACGACGCCAAAGAAAAACTTCCGAAACTTTTCACCTCGGCAGGGCACGTTGATTATGCGGCCACCCAGATACGAAGCAAAGAATAGATCTTGTAGAGTAACCCGCATTCAATCAACGGCCCCGAGTGTATCCAATCAGCTGTCAAAAACATGTGGGCAGGTTACGGAGATGTAGCCTTCTCGGCATCAAAACGATATGATTTTTGATATGATTTGTGGTTTCTGTTGGGCTGGGCTTCTCATGATCGTCCCTGTGCGAACAGCCCTACGAATGTTGTTTTCTTCCACAGGGTGCACCCACGGCTCTGTCCAGACAGGCATGATGGACCACATAGGTACGGAGGTGTAGCCATCTCGGCATCGAGCAGATAGTCCGCAGGATCTGCTTGGTGCCGAAGAGGCTACACTTCCGTGCCAAGGAACTGCACTGCATCACGCAAATCATTCCTCATGTTTTGGTGGTCGTAGAAAAGAAGTCTCCGGGGATGCGGGCCATGGAGGATTGCGCTTTGATGCCTAAACATCTCTCCAGAGGCTGACTTCAACCAACGCAACGGGTACTGTACAATATACTTACTTACTGTCTGCACTGTACCTATAGTGGGTCACAGGTCATCCCCAAGTCTCTTTGCACCCGAATTGCTTGGCGAAATGCTCGGATTTACCTGGGCCCACTGTACAAGTTGCAATGATCTATTATTATTATTATTATTATTATTATTATTATTAGGCGCAGTGGGCTCCAACAAGGAGACATGGTGGCGGAGGTGGATGCGAGTGGATCCCGTCACACCCCTGGCCAGCCCCTTGATTTCCTGCCAAACAAAACGATTGGTGTCCGGGCTCAGGCATACCAGATCAGGTGGTTGCGTCTTTTGTCCGTCATGCCAGTTTTGTGCAGTTTTACGTTTTTTTATTTGTTCTTTTTGTCCCTCTTTCCGAATGCGAGAAACTCCTACTCCAATACCTACTTGCTTATTTACGGCACTACTACTACAGACAAAGAAGCACCAGCCGTGAATCAGAATCGCGCGCATCCTTGCTGCACAGTGCCATTGAGTCAGGTCATGCAGACTTTGTTTGTCCGTTTTGGTTGATGTGGTGCCGCAGTCCGAGAACCAGGAGCGTCCAGGGCTCAGGGACGCCACGATCGCGCATCTGACTCTTCTTCGTAGCAAAGTATAGCTCAGGTACCTGATGGTTGAGGAAGCGTTGTTTGGCATAAGTTTGTCTCCACGAGGCTGCAGGTACTCAAGTCGCGGGCCGTGTCTGGCCTCTTTGTGGAAGGGCAAATTGTCTGTTCCCTGTTTGTGTGGATGTACGTATCCGGGAACGGGGATTGAAGAGAAGAGAAAAGGAAGAAAGAAAGAAAGAACGCACTGCTTTAGAGATGAGACAAGATGCGAGGTGTTGCCGTTGGCCAGCACGGCTGGGCATGTTCCATCCTCGGTTGAGTGTCAACCAGACATCATTTTTATTTATTTATTTATTTATATATTTATTTTTTCAAACATGTCATGTCTGGTTGCATTGATGCACCTGATTGAGATTCACAAGTGAGCAGTGAGTGGGTGTGAAGCTTTCTGTGCCCGACTTCCCCATGCCAGGGCGGGGCCAGCAGCCGAGCAGGACCGCCGACTGCATGCACTTCAAGTCGCGAGTGGCCGCGCGTGGTGCGCATTTTCCGCATCTGGGATCTGGGTATATGGAGCAGTCAGTCACTTGGTGCCTTGGCCACGATTGGAGATGAGAGGAGAGACCATCTGGTCCGTAATGATGATGGTGATGGTGATGGTGATGGTGATGATGATGGTGATGATGATGATGTGATCTGCATGGACAAGCTGTCTGGTGGGAAAAGCAAAAGGAGAAGCCACCAGGAGAAGCCACCAGGAGAAAAACTGAAAGGATCGAACTGATCCATCCACCAGTGACCACTATCGACGGCGTCTCCACCGCCAGCCAGCACCATCGGCATTCACTTGGCACCAGATGCTCTGGCAGCCGGCCATTGAAACGACACTAAGTAATAATAAGAGTCCGATCAGACTTCCTTTGAAGAGAACTGAGTCCCTGGATTATGAGCGAGCGAGCGAGCGCACAAAGCGCCTGGTCCTGGCCAAACCGCAGCTCGCGCACGCGTAGACTCGAGACTAGCCAATCGCTCTTTTTGTCACCCTGTTCGCAAGACGACTCCGGCTCCACGACTCCGGCTCCACGACTCCGGCTCCACGACTCGTCTCAGTCTTTTTTCATGTTTCCTTTTGGTTGTCCTCTCGCCATCCCCGTGGACCGACAGCCAGTCACTCTGTTACCATCAATACTTGCGATCAGTAGTAGTCTCGTCCTTTGAACAAGACATCGCCGCCGCCGCCGCCGTTGTCGTCGTCCGTTTATCGTCCTGTGTGTGCTCGAGACTCGCGAATTGTTTCCCGTTCCCTCACATCCTCCACCATCCCCTGACGGCGGCGCCCCCATCTCTTCCTCCCCGGTTCTGGAATCCACCTCCAAAAAAAAAAGGCGGCTGGCCACGAACGTCGTTGACCCTTTCAGTTCTGAATGACCCACTGGATGCTCGACCAGCCATCTTCACACACGGGCGCCGATTGCCTCGCTCCCGTTGCATCCTTTTCTGGAATTGACAGAATCCGTCACCTCTCATCTTTGCCATTCGCTGGGGGTGCCTCGAACCTTTTTTTGTGTCACCTTGCCGTCCTCCGCATTCTCGACATCACATCACTGCTGCTGCTCGTGTCCGACCCGCGACGTCGCCCGCATCCGATCTGAACGATCCTATCCGCTCACTTATCCCCATCTGCTTCTCGGCCTCGACCGCACATTGCGCATTCTACGACACGATACGACTCCTTTCGCTCTCATTTCAGCCATCCGATCTGATTCTTTCTGTATCCAATTCACTCTTTCGATCCTACGACCATCATCTACGACGATTTCCCCCTGCACTGAGCTGACCGGCTCTTCGGTCAAACAGGCAATCATGGCCTTCCTGTTCAAATCCAAGAAGAGCCAGGACCGTGCCTTGTCAAGTCGCGATGGTCATTCAGGATCGCAGGGGTCTAGTCAGAGTGCCGGCGCTCGCATACCCCGCGATGATAAAAATATTGTGCAACGAGCCACACCGACCGGAAGCTTGGCTTCTATGGACGATATCGGTGCTGCCAGCCCCGAGCAGCTTCGTCGAGGTGGGAGCCTAGAACAGATGCAGCCTTCAGATTTGGCTGTAAGTTTTACTCTGAGTGTGGTCCTAGTTTTGAACTATATTCTGCACTGCTTTGTCATTTCTCTTTTTTTTGTAAAAAAAAAAAAAAGAAACAAAAAAAAATCTAACATCTATTTTCCCAGCATCGCAATGGCTCAGCAGCTTCAAATCCCAATGCCTCCCTATACCCGTGGTCACAACGGCGGCTTGGGTATCCATCATCGAGCCCGACCCCTTTTCCACGATATGGCGCCGCTGTCAACTCCATCGCTTCCAAAGAAGGTGATATCTACATGATGGGCGGTTTAATCAACAGCTCGACCGTCAAGGGCGATCTCTGGATGATCGAGGCTGGTGGCAACTTGGCTTGCTACCCACTTGCCACCACAGCCGAAGGCCCCGGTCCTAGAGTCGGCCATGCTAGTTTACTAGTTGGCAACGCCTTCATTGTGTACGGTGGCGATACCAAAATTGAAGAGTCTGATGTTCTCGACCAGACGTTGTACTTACTAAACACATGTAAGTGGGAATTTTGAGGCAGTGGTTGACGGGCCCAACCTGGTCAGACAGCAGTGACTAGACGCTAACAACACATTGACAACTAGCTACGAGACATTGGTCTCGCGCGCTGCCGGCCGGCACCCGTCCTCCTGGACGTTATGGTCACTCACTCAACATCCTGGGCTCCAAAATTTATATATTTGGAGGTCAGGTTGATGGGTATTTTATGAATGATCTGTCCGCTTTCGATCTCAACCAATTGCAATCCCCCAACTACATGTGGGAAATCTTGCTACAGTGTGATAACTCTCCTCAAACGCCAGCTGCTCGTACAAACCATTCTATGATCACATACAACGACAAAATGTACCTGTACGTAGCAGCGGCTTTTTACCACCACCACCACCACCACCACCACCATCACTATCACCACCCACCCTCCCTCCTCCCCGCTCGCCGCCCCCTTTTTCTTCCGTTTGCTCTTTCTCATCAAGTTGCTGCAGCATACTGACTCTGAGCCTCATGACACAGATTCGGTGGAACAAACGGTTTCCAGTGGTTCAACGATGTGTGGTGCTACGATCCAGCTTTGAACTCCTGGTCCCAGCTAGACTGCATTGGCTACATACCTGCTTCAAGAGAAGGTCATGCTGCTGCTATAGTTGACGATGTCATGTATGTCTTTGGTGGTCGCACGGAAGAGGGGACCGATCTAGGAGATCTAGCTGCCTTCAGGATCAGCTCGCGAAGATGGTATACCTTCCAAAACATGGGGCCCTCACCCTCCCCACGATCCGGTCACAGCATGACCACGGTTGGCAAGTCGGTCGTCGTTATTGGTGGCGAGCCTAGCTCAGCCACTACCACCATCAATGATCTAGGCATCATGTATGTTCTTGATACGACTAAGATTCGATATCCCAACGATGGCCAGCAAGGTGCCCAGCGCGCACCCCAAGGACTCCGCCGGCCTAGTACAAGCGACGTCACAAATCCCTCGAATCGGCAGCTGCCCCCAGGCTCTGCTTCGCATGAGTCAAGAAAACCAAGAACAGGGTCGATTGTCGCTGCCGCCGCTGCCGCTACGGTTGCGGCAGCGACTCCTGAAGCCATAGTTACGAATGGCTACCGCTCTCCGTCCCCTACAAGACCAGATTCGTCAACTGGTTTGCGACAAGTCTCAGGCGCGGCGTCAACGACCCCTCCTTCAAAAGCTCCGCCGTCCAAACTTCCTCGAGCTGGCATGTCGTCCAGTCCTGCTGGGCCGCCTCCCCCGGGGCCAACTCCAGCCAAACCGACCGTCGAAAGTTCAAGTACTGGCCGAGTTCGAGGCGCTTCTGCAGACCGTAATGGCCCATCTATGCTTTCGCAACAACAAACGTCCGCTCCACACACTTCTGCCGCTGCAGCGGCAGCTGCTGCTACAGTCTCTGCAAGCCCTGGTGGTGTCGCAGCTGAGAACGATGCTGCCGCAATCAACGGACGACGAACACCCACCACGTCGCCGGCACAGGCGGGACATTCAGGAAGCAGTGTATCGAAATCGGAAGCTTATGCCATGGACTCAAGCAAGGGGAGTCAGAGAGGCCAGCGTCAACCACAAAGCTCCGTAGACAGCTCAGCCGAGATGGGCGCGAGAGCCGTGCGCCCTTCATCTCCTCCCCCACCTACCCGACAACCGAGCAATTCGCTTGCCCGACGATCTTCGAACAGGAATTCACAAACGGTTGTCCTGCTCAAAGAACTAGACGCAGCAAGGAATAGAAACGCATGGTATGCGTCTGAATTGGAGCTGGCGCGGAAATCAGGGTATATTTCTGCGGCGACGTTGAGTCCCCTCGACGCCAAAGCAGCCGAGACTTTTGACGATGAAGATCGACCACTCATTGAGGCCCTGCTGGCTATGAGAATGGAACTGGCAAACGTGCAAAGCGCCGTGGACAAGCAAGCAGTTCTTGCTGCAAAGCAAATTGCGGAGGCGGAGAAGCAACGCGATGCAGCCATCCAGGAAGTGGTGTATGCTAAGGCCAAATTGGCTGCGCAGACAGGTGGCAGCCTGGCGAGTACTCCCCAGCAGCTGGATATGAGCGAACGCGATGAGCCAGCAGGTGACCGATCGGTTGACATGGGCAAGAAGCTGGCTACGGCATTACACCTACAAAGAGATCTCAAGTCGCAGGTGGAGCAGCTGAAAAATGAGCTGGCGGCAGAGAGGACCGCACGGCAGCTGGCGGACGATACCACTTCTGCTACGCAGAAGCGGTTGACAGATTTGGAGGCGTACAAGCAGCAAACATCCACTGAAGTCGGTCGATTAAAGGCAGAGCTACATGTGGCGCAGCGGGATGCCCGTGAGCAATCGGTGACGTGTGCCGAAGCCGTGGCCGCGCTGGAGCTGATCAAGGTAGAACGAGAGGAGCTCGAGTCGAAATACAAGGAGGCCATCAGCTCATCAAAGAACCACGACACCACGTTCGAGTCGTTGCGAAGCGCCGTCACCGCATCGCAGGATGCCAGGTCACACCTTGAAAAGAAGCTCGAAGAAGAACGTATAGCCCGCGACAAGGTTGAAGACGAGCTGAACAAATTGAAGGTGGAACACGATGCGCGTGCCAGCGAATTGGCTGCCTCGACCCAGCGCCTTCGCGATGCCGAAGAACTGGCTGAGAAGCACGCCAACGAGGCGCGAACCCACCGCGAAGCACTTTTATCCGGACTCGACAAGCTGTCCGCCCGAGAATTGGCTGACGGAGGTAGTGGCGATGACGAACGCGCATCGGTTCTGCAAAAGCAACTCGCAGCCAGCAATGAGTTGGTCAAAAAGTACCAACAGGAAGCCAACGACGCTGCGGACAAGCTGCGAAGTGCCGAAGAGCGAATCGCTGGGTTGGAGCAGTACCAGGAGCAGGCAAGCAGGGAGGGTGTTGCCATAAGAAGACAGCTTCAGTCTTCTTTGAGGGAGATGCAGAGCCTGATGGCTGGACACACCGACCTCAAAAACAAGCTGGCGGCGCAACAGCTCGAGACGAATGCCATGACGGTGCAACACAATGCGCTCAAGGACATATTGGCCGAACGTGGCATCAGTCCTACCGTGGCCACTCGCTCTCGTAGTCGTGCGAGTCCGAGAATAAACTCGCCCGAGCAAACACGCCTGCGAGACTTGGAGTCGCAGCTTGCCAGTGCTACGGCTGCTCACGAGGAGAGCAGACAGCAATTTGCAGCGCAGCAGCAGGAGTCGGAGATGGCATACCGCGAGAAGCTTCAGCAGCTCGAGAGCGATTACTTGTCGGCAGTGTACTGCTTCAGGGGTGCCGAGAAGGTGCTGAAGCAGCTCCAGGACCAGATCGCCCAGTACGAAAAGGACAAGAACCGTCTCAAGGCGGAGAACGAAGAGCTGGAAACGGAGCGAGACGAGCTGAAGAAGAAGGTCGAGGCTTTGATATCCGAAGCGCAGGCATCAGGATCCAAGCTAGAGGCGAGCCTTGCATCCTGGAAGAAGGACTTGGCCGACAACAAGAAGGAGCGAGATGAGGCCATCAAGACACTGGAACAAGTTCAATCAGAGAAGGCGTTGCTCGAGCAGCGTGCTGATGAAGCGGAGCAAAAAGTGGCGCTGCTCCTCAACCAGGTCGAGCACTCTGTCGACAATTACCGACGGCGCAGCCGCCAACCACACAGTATGCACTCGGAGAGCACCAACGGTGTAACGCTGGGACACGGCCGCACCGAGAGTTCAGAAAACGACGAAAGCGAGTACGGCGATAGCATCAACAACAGTGACGACACCATCAATCACAAACACACCAACAGCAACGGCAACAACTTGGAGGATCGGAACAGCGCCGCGCTCGACAACCTTGCCAGCGAGCTAGAGACACTACGGAGTCACTGGGAAGCCACCAACAAAAACTATCGACTCAGCACCAACTTTGACTTTGACCCTCCTGCGGCCAGCACTGGCGGCAAGCAGACGGAAGAAGGAGACGGCGCCGCAACAAACACGACGGGCCTGAGCGAGGGCTTGGCCGGGTGGAGAAAAAGGCTAGACGCGGACGACATAGATGACAAGGCTTAGAAGAGGATGAGCGGAGTGAGAGGCCTCGGTGGAAAACAGACCAAGTTGTCGTCAGAGCCTACGGGACGCATTCATGACAAGAGTTTAATATACCCAGATGTTGGCTTCATTATTATTACTGTTATTAGCACTAGTTTTGGGGGGGGGGTTGTAACGGGGGACTTGAAGTCAAGAGCATTATGGCTTTGCATCGGCATAGATGCGTGTTTATACGTTTACGCTGATTGTATGATTGTCAGTCTTTTTTTTCATTATCTTTTTTTTTTTGGTTGCTGCTCCCGACATGAGAATCTAACGCCCAGTCGGAAAACAACCAAGAACTCAGGAGCAACTTGCTCCTATGTATTTTATCAATTGTATAATCTGTATTTCGTGGCCATCTGTTTTAATCTCGTCTTTTCTCATCTTTTTTTTTTCTTTCTTTTTTCTTCTTTTACCTTGCCGCGTTTCTGTCTGCATCTACACTTACCCTTCTGATGTTTCTATGTTCTATCCCCTTGTTGAAAAGAAAAATATTTTCTGCACTTTTTCTCTTTGATACACCTTCTGTTCTCTTCTATTCTGTATCTTGTATCTCATGTTTTCCTAAATGTACGTCGTAACGAAATAAAGGGAGGATGACCATCTAGCGTGAATGCCAAAGTGAGACGTTTCCTGTTTATAATTTCGAGAGCAGATACGGGGTATGAGGGTTTACATGTCAAGAATACAATATAATATGTTGTTGCTTTTATAAGAGGGGATAGTTCATGTTTAAATTTATACTCTTCTATAGTTGCTTTTTTGGCTCTTTTGCTCTTTAACTTATTTAATTTTCTTTCTTCATGTATCTCGTTCCTGAATGTACGTTGCAACGAAGGAGGATGGCCACCTTAGCATAAACGTAAAAGTGACACTGTTTTTCCATTCATACCACAGAAAGCAGATAAAGGGGTGTAGGGGGTTTTGTGTAAAGAAATTACAGTACGTTGTTCCCTTCATAAGCAGGGTACTCGACGTGAAAATCTACACTCTTGGCTAGCTCTTTAGCCTTTCCTTCTTTGATACATCATCCTTCTTCTTGCATCTTGTTCCTAAATATACGCGGCAACGAGGGAGAACGACCACCTTCGCAACAAAAGTAAAATATACCCCTTCATACCACGGGGAAGCAGAAATAAAGGGATGTAAGGTTTTGTATGTAAAGGAGAAAATACGTCGTTGTCTTTACTTAGGGGGGGTAATTGATGTTTCAATCTATTCCTTTGTTTTGCCGGCTCGATTTCTCTGTTGTTGCGTTGCTCGGTCGCGCTGTCGTGAAATGCTTCTTTTTTTTTCGCCTCTTTATTATATTCAGATGGCAGTAGTGATGTGTGTCAGGAATGCACGTCTGTTCTGGTCTTGTTGCCACAAACGTCATTCGTATGGGTGGGTGTGCTTTTAGCTTTTTTATTATGCTTTTTTACTTATAATTTATATATATAATTATTTACTTTATAGTTTAGGTTTAGGTTTTTTTTAGTTGGAAAAAATATATTATATATATATATATATGTGCGCGTATTTGCGTGTAATGTGTGAATTCTTATTCTAGTCCTACTTATATATCTCTTTATTCTTTATCTTTCTATTAGAGACCCTTTCTATTAACTAAAGGGCTAAATAAATATAATACTCTAAAAGATGTATTCCTCTTAATAAGAAAACAAATACCTATTGCCTCTTCTCTAGGAACTCCTCGAATGTGTTGATTTGTAACAATGCCATTAATGACACGGTGAACTGGAATGAAAGCGAGTTGGGCTTTCCGACTTTGGTGGGTGTAAAGTCGAGATGATACTATATATACTTGATTCTTCTGTTCTTATTTTCATTGTTTTTTTGTTTTTGTTTTTTTTTTTTTAGAAAAAAAAACCCGAGATCAAAAATAGTAATAATAAGGCTGTGATCCATGAGAGTCGGCAAAGTTTGCAGTCCCTCCTAGGTTGTATAATTTAGATACACTAGCTATTTCTATTACTTATTTTACTTAAAAAGATATAGCTTTTTTATTTAAATATATAGATTTACCCTTTATAGAGAACTTTAAGTACTATACTAGCTAAAGTTAATATTCTTTATAAAAATACTTATAAAAGGTTTAAATTCTTTAAATAAAAGGAATTTTATTATTTTTTAGCTATAAATTATAAAAGGATTTTTTTTATAAACTTTATAAGGTAATAAATAATAAAATTTATAAAAAACTATAATAACTTTTTATAGTAAAAATATCCTTAATTATATTTAATTTATAGTATAAAATAATAATAATAATAACCTTTAGTATATAATATTAATTTTTAAATTTTATAAAGCTTTTAAAGTAATAAAAAAAGTGCTTTTTAAACTTTATTAATATCTTTAAAAGTATATTAATACCTTTAATATAATTATAATTCTATATTTTTATTAGGCTAAAGTATTATTAATAATATTATAAAAGTATTATAATTAAATACTTAAGGTATTAAATATATATTTTATTAATCTTTTTTAAATATTAAAGAAAACTTATTATAATCTATATATATAGCTTTATATTAATACTTTAGTTAAACTTTTATATTAATAATTAATTAAATAAAAAGTAATAATATTTTTATAAATTTATATATATAATAAGCTTTAAAGAAATATAAAGCTTTTAGTTTTTATTAAGCTAATTATTAATATTATAAATTTTTTATAAATTAATTAATTTAATAAAAAAGTTATTTACTAAATTTATTTATTAATTAAATTTTAATATAATTTTACCTTTAGTTAGATTAAATAATAAATTCCTTTAATTTAATAATATTATAAGTATTATTAATAATATATATATTCTAATTTATATATTTTTAAAAAAATAAAAAGGATATTAATTAAAAAAAAGTAATATTTTATAAAATATATTAATAATAATAAGCTTTAAAGAATTATTTTTATATATATTAATAAGTATAAAAGGTTTTATTAATAATACTATTTTAATATATATTATTATTAGGAATAACTTATAAAGGGAAAACAGATACTAAAATGCATGCATAACAAAAACAACGTAAAAAGGGTCTATTATCAATGATTCTTCTAAGCTAAGAGCTAAGCTTGTAAAGTAAGAAAAAGGTAGTGTTATAGCTATACATACGGTTGGCAGTGTAGCTAATTAGACTGCATGTATTGTTATAGCGGACCTACCTAGTTGCCTATATACACTATATTCAGCGTTTTGCTTATACTAAGGTTTTACTATTAAAAGTAATTTTAATACTAAGGAATTCTTTTTTTTATAAAAGAAATTACTTAAAAAGTAGCTAAAAAAAATAAAAAAAAATTTTAATTAAAAAAAGTATTATTAAATAAATCCTAACTATAAAATATAAAGATATAATTAGTTATAGTTAGGGATTCTATAGGTTATAATTATTATTATTACTTTTATATAGCTTATATATACTTTACTTACTCTTTAATTTAAATATTAGCTTTATTAGTATTAATAAAGGTTTTTAATACTTTATTAAGTAAAGCCTTTATTATAATATTTATAATATTATTATTTTTATTAATTTAGTAGATTTTTATAAGTTTATAGTATTTATAGAATTACTAAAGGGCTATAATATTAATTATTAAGTATTTTTCTTTAGTTATACTTAGCTTTATAAAATATTTATATAATAATAATAAGTTAGTATAAATTATTATTAAAATTTATAGAAATTTAAGGTATTTTATAAGGGTATTTAAGGTTATACTAATAGTATAGGCTATATTAATACTTTAAACCATTCTATATAGCTTAAAAGTAAGTATATTTTTTATAACCTTTTTACTTTTAATAAAGCTATATATAATAATATTTTTATAAAGCTTAAATTTAATATTTTTACTACTTTTAGTTTTATTACTAATAATAATTATAAAGTTTATTTAAAAGTTAAGGTTTTTATTATTTATAAAAAACCTATTAATAAATATATAAAGTATTATTATTAATAAA
>AFRA01000785.1:0-18005 GCA_000223055.1 Claviceps fusiformis PRL 1980
AGATTTTGCAGCAAAATAATAATATTTCTAATATTTTAGAAAAATTAGAAATTTTAGCAGCTGCTGTTACCTCTGCCCTAGCTATAGCTTTAGAACCTATAGCTAAGCTAGTATAAGAAAAAACTTAGGAAAGCCCTAAAAATTCTAATATTCTAAATTCTTTTAATAATTCTATTATTAAAGAATTTAATAAAAGAGTTTATAGCTTTCTAGAGGGGGCTAGGCTAAAGGGGCTAGAAAATTTTAACTAGTAGAAGCAGGCCCTAAATATCCAATTTAGGGCACTAGGAATGCCTAATTTCTTAGAAAATCTTAGTATTGCTAAGAACCTTAGCGATCCTAACTAAGCTATAATTCTTATGCTTTTAAGAGATAGCTGCACTAAAGGCCCCTAAAATGCTATAATTTAGCAAAAAGACCCCTCAGAGGCATATAGTGTTTTAATCCGCCAGTATTCTTAGAGTGCTAAAATACAATGGGGTACCCTATACCATCAATTTCATAGCCTAAATTTTTAAGGCTTTGAGGGTTCCTTAGAGTCCTTTAATGCTTTATTTAATAACCTACTAGCTAGGCTAAATTTAGCAAGTGTTTTTATAGAGCCTATAGATTAAGTAAATTAGTATCTATAGGCACTAAAATCCACCTTTCCCCACTAGGCAGAAAGGTAAAGATTTTCTATAAGAACTTCTAGGGCTTTAGGGAACCCTATAGGGGCACTAAATTTGCAATTTCTAATGGCAGACTTACTTAAAGAGTAAAGAGATAAGAGCTTTTTAGTGGCTAAAGCTCTAAATTATAGAGCTATAGCCTAGAAATCTATATATAGAGGCACTAAAGAAAATAAGTCCTTTAAAAACCCTTCTAATAAAGAAAAAGAGAATTCCTCTAAAGAAAATAAGAAGAATTCTAAGCCTAATTCTTATAAGAAAAAGGGCAAAAAAGGGCAAAAATCCTCTAAAAAGGCTGAGGATAATAAAGATAAAGGTTAGGAAGGAACCTTTATACTAGGAAATTTTAACCTTTTATTAGGAGCCCTAGAGCCCTATAAAAGACCTAGTAGCCCTAGTGCTAGCAGTGATTTTAGTGAAAATTCTAGTTCTTCTTTTTTTAGTAATCCTAGTACTAAAGAAAAAAAGGCTTCTTTTAATGCCTTTAACTTTAACTATAAAGAAGATATGAAAAACTCCCTTCTTTACGATATAGGCTTAACAGTGCACTTAGTTAATTCTAAAGAGCACTTTATAAGCTATACTGTTTATAAAAAGGGCGAGGTAAGCTTTATAACTACTGGTAGGGGTCCTATCTATCCTAAGGGATACAGCAAGGCTAAATTTTTAGTGTTATGCTAGCAAAACCCTAATAAATACAGGCCTTTAATCCTACAAAATGCACTATATTTACTAAAATTAGATATAAATATAGTAAGTGGATTAAAGCATTATTTAGCAGGGGGCTACATATCTAAAAATTCTTTATTTTTAGCTAATAGGTCTTGTATTGGTCTCTTAAATGTTAAAAAGCATAGATTTTTTTTCTAGCTTAAAGATTCCAATCCACCCCTTCTAAAATCACCTTCTAGTTGCTCTAAGGGGCACTATGTAGGCCATTTTAGTTACTAGGCTTGCCCCCCTATAGAGGTTAATAAAAAACCCTCTATAAAGTCTGTTTTAGCCCCTAAAAAGGCTAAAAAGGTTGAAGAATTAGGGAATTTACACCCCCCTAATCCTATAGCCCCTTCTTCGCAAAATTAGAAAGCAAGCCAAAGCTAGGCACCTTTTACAGAGGGGGTCCCCTTAATTCCTAAGGAAATACCCCCTAATTCTATGCTGTTAGAGGCACCCAAATCTAAATTTATAGAGGATTTACAGGGCTTAGTAAATAAAAAACCTTCTATTAATCCCCCTAGACCCTTTATAACCCTATCTCTAATAGCTAGCTAAGAGGCCTGTGGTTCTTAAGGGGCCTAGTATAAGGAAGCTAAGGAAGAAGGCCCTATAGTGGCAGATAAGCCTTAGGGAAATTCTATAATTATAGATTACCCTATGCCTAAAGACCCCTATAACCTAGATTTTCTAGACTATAGTGGCTGCCTTAAATATTTTTTAGAGGGCAAAAAGGTTGTTATTATCTACTAAAACTAGGCTAAAAGCTTTTATAATATTTCTTAGAATATTATAGGGAATAACTCTTTAGAGGGGGATCCGAGTGCCCCTTAGACCCTTATAGGGAATAATTCCTTAGAGGGGGAAAATAACTAGAAAGGGGACTTTCTTAATATCCTTTTTAAGGATTACCCTAAAGGTTCTATTTTAGACCTAATGGTTAAAAGAGTCCCTAAGCTTTCACTTAGCCCTAGGAATACTTTATTCCTAATTTTAGATAATTTTTAACTAGAAGATAAAAATCTAAGAAAAACAGATTTTTATATAGCAAGCCTCTATAAAGAGTTTTGCTATAAAGCTCTTATTTCTAAAGAAAATAAGATTTTAGAGCTTAAGTCCTAAAGGAATTCCTAAAGGCAGATATCTTTAAAAATAAATAATAAGAAAAATATTTCTTAAGAGCCCTAAGATATCTATAAATTCACTTTTCCTTTAAGTAAAGGCTCTTACTGTTTTCTTATCTTATTATTCTAAGACTTTCTAGAAGCTTTTAGTGGCTTATAGGAATCTTTTAAAATAAAGAGATTTTTTCTTTATAATAATCACAACTATTGCCAAAGCCACTAAAACAACGCCTAGCTAAAGGCACAAAACAACCACAAAAACACCCAGAAAATCGAAAATAATTACAAAAATAAAGAAAGAATAAGGTCCCTGCTTTCAACAGCATTACCTTCGCGAAACGCTATGCTTTACTATAGTAAAAAGTTACTTACCCTAGAGCCCCGATTTTGGGCTCTATAATTCTATAATCCTTTTTTGTTTTGGAATTTTCCTGGATTTTATACGACTTTTTCTTTCGCTTTTGTCCTCAGCGCCCTTATAATAACTATCCCTAATACTTCTTCAGAGGGGGTGTTAAAAATAATAGGGTTATTTATAGGGGATTCCTCACTATTAGTGCTATAATTATAGCGCTAATAGAAGCACTTTATAGGGGGCTTTATAAGCCAGTGCAAGCCGGCAAGCGTGCGCGCGCGCGGGCGGCACAACCACGGAATTCCGACCAAAGGTCACGTGTGTGGGCTCGCAGCTGCAGGGTCCCCACAAATCCTCACTTTTCGACCTTTTTTGCTCATTCTGACAGCTATGCAGTTGGACTAATAGCTGCAAGGTAGGCCCAGTCTTTGGGTTGGATTTATAAGGCAACTAGCGAAGATATAGAGGAACGGATTAAAGGATGTAACTAAGCCAGCTAACGGCTGCTTAGTTAGGGAAGGTAGCTACCCTATAATGTGTGTTTTTTACTGTTTTTCTTAACAAGGAGGAATTTATAAAAAGTCTTAGGACTAGATTCTTTATCGCTAAATTCTAGGCTTTCTTTCTATATATATATCTAAAAATCGGTTTTTTGGTGTTACGCGTTGATTTTCACTAAGTCAACCAATTGCAAGCACGTTGGCAGCCAATTTGTATAGCCATGAGTCTATTTTTTTGTTTTCCCATATAAATAAATTTTATGGAAAATAGAAAGTGGCTCACGAAGCCTAGCTAGCGACTAGGATCCACCGATAAGGTCAGTAAGTATGTAAGGGAAGGAAGTAAAAAACCCCCTCACAGCCGCCGACCGTACGGACCGTCAGAATCACTCTTGCCAGCTGCGCACACCTGCAAAGTTAGAGATTAGATATAATTTTTATTGGATATTATTATTGTAAATTCTTCAGCGAATTAAATAGTGCTAAAAGCAACGCAAAAGCTTCCATTTTACGTGAGATATAGTGGACTGCAGCTTGCTGCAGTGCTCTGCTCTGCAGAGCAGTGGATCTGTACGTGCACGCTCACTAAGCCCACTACCTTAGTAAGCTGTGCTCTATAGCACCCACCTCCATTATTTCTAATAATACCTACTAGCTTTATTAGTAAATTCTAGTTACTAGTGTGTCGCAGGAGAAGGAACATAGACTGCGGTTATTTAGAAGAAGGCATTGTAGTAGCTAAAGGAGTGAGACCTTAGTATAATGTAATTAAACTATTTAATTAAATAATATAAATAGGTCCTAGGTCTTTAAATAGTTAGAGAGGTATTTATTTTTCTATTCTTTTTTTTAGGGTATAGGTATAGAAGCACTTATTACTATAATACTATTAATTATTATAATTCTAGTTACAACTATGGTATAGTTATTTATATTTTATTTTATAATTATTATAATTCTATTCTTTAATAATTTAAACTATTTCATTAAATAAAAAGCTATTTAATTATCCCTCTTTTATATAGCCCTAATAACTTTAAAGCTAAATCTATATATATAAGAAATCCGGAATACGATAGGGATAGCTTTAGTTATATGCATGCCCCTCGCTTTAGGTGTGTGGTGTGTGTTCTTTTTCTCCCCGTCACACTAGCTAGGCTTTATAAGCTACTTTTTATTTTCTATAAAATTTATTTATATAGAAAAATGAAAAAAATAGACTTATAGCTATATAAACTAGCTACTAATATACTTATAATTAGTTTACTACTAAAAAACTAATTTTTAAATATTTAAATTAAAAAAAAGCCTAGAATTTAGTAATAAAGAATCTAGTTTTAAGACTTTTTATAAATTCCTTTTTATTAAAAGAAATAGTAAAAATATATACTATAAAGTAGCTACCTTTCTGAAGTAAGTAGCTATTAGCTAACATAATTATATTCTTTAATTTATTTCTTTATATCTTTCCTAGTTACTTTATAAATCTAACTTAAAGACTAAACCTACTTAGTAGCTATTAGCCTAACTATATAGCTATTAAAACAAGTAAAAAAGGTTAAAGAGTAAGGATTTATAGGGACCTTATAGCTGTGAGCCTACACGTGTGACTATAGTAAGAACTCCGTGGTTATGCCGCCCGCACGCGCACACGCTTGCTGGCTTGCAGTGGCTTGCAAAGCCCCCTATAAAGTGCTTCTATTAGCGCTATAATTATAGCACTAATAGGTAAAATATATAAAGAAAAAGGAGAAAGTAAATAAGAAAGAGAAAAAATACTAAGGATATTAAGTAAAGGGTTTCTTTTCTTATTAATTATTTAATTAAATAATTAACTATTATCTATATAGATTACTATATAATTTATAAGTAATTTCTCTTTTTCTATAAAAGAGAGAATTTTAAGTGTTAGAATCGCTGTATTCTAAGGCAACTAGCACAGTTAGAAAGGACTAGACTCGTGCCTAAATTAGCCATAGAACCTAATTAGCCACGTGTGTAGAGTTTTTTATTGTGGATTCTGGTGGCATTATTATAGCCTTGAATAGGCTATAAAAGGGGTTATAGAAAAGCACTAGATAGAAGAAGACAATAACCAATTTGGAATGCATTTATAGACCCCTCTATTGTGCTACTTAGGCCCACAGCTTCATCTAGTATTTCCTAGAGAATAGCTTGTATCCTAAGGAATCCAACAGTAATAAGCTTTAATATATTCTTGAATTTAGTATAAGTTAATATTTAAAGTAATATTATAACATTATATAACTATTATATAATAGTTAAAATATAGAATATTATAGCCCATATAATAATTCTTGATTTACTTATTAATTTTTACTAAAAGCTATATATGTTTATTATATTTACTTATATATTATTACTTATAAAGTACAACTTTATAAGTAATAATATATAAAGAAATTTATAAATATAATATTAAAATATTTAAGGAAATAGCTTAATATATATTAATAAATACTATTAAGCTTAAAGAATAAACCTATATATACTTAAATCTTAAGTAATAAGTTTTAATAAATAAAAAACTACTTATTATAATAAATATTAATAAAGTTTGAATTAGCTTTTAGCTTATATATTATAAAGCTTTATTAAGCTTAAAATAAAGCTTAAATTGTATTATAAAAGTTCTTTATTAAAAGTATGTTATACTTAAGTTATACTTAATTAAAGTATATTAAAGTATTTATATAAAATACTTAGTATATTATAGCGATATAATATTATAACTTCTTAAGCTAAGCTACTATTAGAATAATAGTTTTATAAAGGTAGTATAAGTTTAATATATTACTTTATTATTATTATTATTATTATTATTATTAATACGCTAGGAGGCCTTTAAGGGCCTCTGTATAGTGCCTCTGCTTGCTAAATTATAGAGGAGAAACCCTAGAATAAGGGGGAAAACCCATATATAATATTTATATCTCTACTTACCTAGGCCTATATAGGGCTTATAGTGGTTTTTATTATAAAATATAGGTATATTACTTACTAAGCTTTATAGCTATAGTTATTAAAAAAAGTAGGTATAGTGGATTTAAGTTTAAAGAAAAGAATATTTAATTTAGGTTTAGGTTAGGGTAAGGTTAGTTTTATAGTAATAATAGTAAATAAAAATTATAATATTATAGTAAGAGTATATTATAATATATATAAATAAAAGTAATAATATAGTAGTAATATATAACTTTATAAGTAAGTAGTATTAGTTTTAAAGTTTAGAGAAATCTATATAAAAGCTAATTAAGGCTTAGGGGGTAGTAAAGGTAGCTTAGTGTACTATATTAATATAACTTAATATAATATAGTTATAACATTAGCTAACTTTACTTATCCTTACTATAGTATAGTAAGGATATATTTTATAAGTAAGGGGAGTTAGGTACTATTAATATTTATATTAGTGCCTAGTAAGTATTAATATAGGGCTAGGCATTTTAATAAAAAACTACCTTAATAGCTATAGTAGCTAGCTAGTAGCTATATAGCTAACCTAATAGTTATATAGGGAAGGGTTAGTAATAGCTATAAGAGAGGGATAGTTACTCTATTCCTTCTCTTCTTCCCTTCTTCCTTTTATAGTTAAAGCTTTTAAGGTAAGTTATCCCCTCCCTAGTACCCTAGTAGGGGCGGCCTGGCGTGCCCCTTGCTAGGCAGTGTTAGGTCCAATGTGGTCCTACTGACCTCGGCTAAGATGCCTAGCGGAAAAAAGAAAACGCAACTAGTAAGTGCATGACTTACGGTGTAGGTGTCTCCGGGGCCTGCTTCGAGTGTGCCCGCTAGGGCAAGACTTGTCCTAAGGTGAGTGGTGGCGATGTGTTTAATTAGGGGCAATGTGGGTTTTAACTAGGCCTATAGCTAGCCTACGCTAATTTATATTAGTAAAAAGTAAAGGAGCTTCTCTAAATATAAAGAGATTACTTCAATACTGTTACTAATGCTAGTAAAGATAATAATAATTCTAAAGCCCTAGTAAGTATAAGTCTTCTTTAATATAGGGCTATAGTTACTAATATAGTATAGGCTTATTATAATAATCTTTAAAAAGAAATAATATAGCTTATAAAGTAAAATAGTATAGAGAAGGTAGTAGGTTAGGCTCTTAATAAAGCTAGCCTAACTACTCTCTTTAAGTAAAAGTGCTTACGCTATTTAGAGTATATTATAGCTATATTAAAGAAGTAAGTAAAGTAAAAGGTAGTATAAGGGTATTATAGGGCTAAGGAGTATTAAGCTAGTATTATTATTTATTTTTTAATATAATAAATAAAAAGGTTACTTATAATTAACCTACTATAGCTTTATAGAAGGAGTATAGCTTTATTAATAAATATATATTTTTTATTATAATATTTATTAATAAATATTTACATTATTAATAATAGTATTAATAAGTAAATAGTTTAAGGCTAATATAGGCTCCCTATAAAGCTATAGTTAAGTAGTTTTAAGTATTTTATTTTCTTAAAATATTTATAATTAGTTAGCTAGGGTAAAGTAAGGGATTTAGTTAGTTTAAGAAAGCTATTATATAAGGTAGTAAGCTAAAGGGCCCTAATTAAAAGCTAAGTAAATATTATAATAGTTATATATTAAAGGTATATTAGGTTTATAAGGGTAAAGGTAGTTATAGTTTACGTAATTAAGAATAATATAGTAATAATTCTTTATATTATTTTAGTATTAGTAAATTAAAGAGTTTATTTTAAGTATATATTAGGTATATAAAAATGGTTTAAGCTTAATTTTTTTAGTATATATTCAAATAAAGGTAGCTAATTTATATTTTATGAGGTAGCTAATTTATATTTTATAAGGTAGCTATATAGTTATATAATCTTATAAATAGTATAAAAGTTAGGTTTATATTTAGCTACTATAAAGAAGTATTAAAGCTAATATATATATATTACTAAATAGTTTTAGTATTATTAATACTTTTATTCTTACTTAAGCTCTTTAGCTAGTAAAAAAGAATTAAGGTAAGTAGCTAAGTAATAGAATGAGGGAATATAAGGTAATAGTATAAAGCTATAGTAATAGTATAATTATTATTAAAAGTATTTAGCTATTATAGTATAGGTAACCTAAATTTAGTTAGCTATTTTATTAGCTTTAATTTTATTATAATAATAAGAAGTATAGTAATTAAGGTAGAGATTTACTAAAGAGATAGCTATTTTAGTTTTAATTAAAGCTTATAATATAGCTTTATAAGCCTTAGTTATAATTTATAGGTATTTAAGTTATTCTTTAGTAAATTCCTTTATAATACTCCTTTATAATACCTTTAGCTATATTACTATAGCTTATTAAAGTACAACATATACTTATACTATAAATGACTAAGCTTTAAATTACTTATATATATAATAAGTATATATTTTAAAGGGAGTATTCTTAGGTTAATACTATAAGGGCTATAAAGGTTAGCTATTATTAAACAAGCTTTTTTATAACTTTTTTACTATATTTTTTTTACTAAAGCTTATAATAAATCTATATACTTAAAAACTAAATAAATTAAACTAATTAAATTATAATAATATTAAGTTAAACTAAGGTTATAATAATATAATAGTAATATATAAAGTATAGTAGTTTATTTTTTTATAAATTAAACTTAAGGCTAAATTTATAAAACTATAGTTAGTAAATTCCTTAGGTATTTTTAAAGTAAGCTTAAGTCTTCTTTAATATATAGCTAAAGGTAAGGATATTTATATTTTTTAAGAAACTAATAGTAAGGATATAGTTTACTTTATATAGCTAGGTATAAAAAGAAGTTATATATAATAAAAAAAGAATTAAGGAAATGAAAAAACCTTATAAAACCTTAATAGTTATAAGTAAAGCATTTATTAATTAATTATTAAAATAAAGAAAGGCACTATACTTAGTAGTAAAGGCTTAGGTTTATTTTATTTTTTAGTTAAAAATACTTAAGAATATTATAATATAAAGAAAGTAATAATAATAAATAGTATTAAATATTACTAAAATACTTAGCTAAAGAAGTAATATAACCTTGCTTAAGCTCTATATTATATATATTACTTTTATAAAAATACTAAAAGTATTCTTAATAAATTTATTTACTTTATTACTTTTTTAAAGGTTAAGTAAAATACTACCCTTTTTAATAATAAATATAATTTAACTTATAACTATTACTTTTAAAACCTTATTTATAATACTTAGGAGAGATATAGATTACTAAGTATTAATATACTATATTTATATAAGGGTTTTTCTTAATCTATAAAAAATAATAACTTTTATTTTTTAAAATAAAGCTAGGTAATATTTAACTTAGTAATAAATATTAAAAAAGTATATAAGTATTTTAGCTAAAAGGAAGCTATATATTTTTAAAAACCTTACTAAAAGCTTATTAAGTTTAAGTAATTTCTAATTAGCTAGGTTTTTAATAATAATAATAATTTTATTTTTATTAAATTCTTTAAAAGTAAGAAATAGTATAATATTAAGTTAAATACTTAGTATTTTTAATATATTATTAGTATAAGCTATTAAAGAAGGGAAGAAGTAGTTAGTAAGTATTATAGCTTTTTTATTATAAAAGTTAGTGATAGCTATTTTATTATATTTATAATAAAAAAGCATTAAAATTTAAAAAGAATTAAGTAAAAAGCTATTATAATTTAAGTTTTTATAAAATAATATTACTAATAGTTATAAACCTTACTAATTATTATTATATACTTTTTTTTTCCTTTTAAATAACTTAAGCTTATATTACTTTTATATTAAATATAGCTTATTAGTTAGTATTAATATAGTTAGCTTATTAGTATCTTTAAGCTTATTTAATATTACTTATAGCTTTTTTAACTTTGGTATTTTACTAAAGTTACTTATAAAGGCTATTATAAAAATAATATAAGGTTATAAGCTATATTATTAACTTAAGTTTTAATATAATTTACTTAATAAAGGTTTTTATATTTATTAATATATTAAATAGTTTCTTTAAAGCTTTATATTAAAATTAATACTTAGCCTTTATAATAATTATATTAATATTTATTGTGATGGATTCGAGCTAGAGGCTCGGATCCTTAGCGGAACAGGAAAGGAGCATGTAAGGAGCATATGAGGTGACCTACCTCACCTAAAGGGCAAACCCTATAAGCACACATTATATATAAGCTAGATATATAGTAGAGGGGGATAGTAACCTTTCCTTCCCCCTTATAGATAATAATAACTTTATTAACACTAGATTGCAGTTGCTATTTAGGCTAGTCTATAATAATTATTATCTATTACAACGCTACTTATAATATCTATCTTTATAAGGGTGGTGTAATAGATCCTTAGTATTATAAATAGGTAGCCTAATTAGGCAATATATAGGACTTACACTATCTTTATAAAACTATTACTTTATTAGTAGCTTAGCTTAAGAAACTATGCTACTATATAGCTATAATAAACTAGGCATTCTATGTAAATGCCCTAATACAGGCCAACTAGGTATAACCTAAGCGTAAGCTACTTTTAATAGGGAATCTTTATAATAGGAATAGGGCCTTATTTTAAGCTTAGCAAAGCCTTATAGTATATAAGCTAAAGGCTAACTTAGACTTTATTAACACTAACTATAATAAGTAGTTCCTTATCTATTAGAATCTATTGCCTAAAATTTAGGTATAGGTAGCTTTATTCTTTAAGCTAAGTAGTAACTACTAGTATACACTAAGCTATTTCCTTAAATACCTTAATACTATATTTATAGACCCTTATTAGGAGGAATGTATAGTTATAGAGTTAAACTAGCTAGAATAATACTTAAATAAATAGTTTATAGATTTCTTTATTTATTTTAAATAAAAGTTATGCCTTATAAAGGGGAGCACCTAAGTAGATATAGTAAAACTTACCTAGCTTTAAGTTAGACTTAATAAGCAGATAAGGGATTGCTATATAGGCTATAATATCCCCTACTCTAACTACTATATAGTAGTTACATAATACTGCAGTATTGCCTTAAATATTAACTTATACTAAATTAAGGAGCGTGTTAAGGCTTATTATTATGCTTAAACTAAACGTAACTAAGATAGTAATATAGCTATAATAGGTATTAATTCTACTAGGTTTTTAAGCTCTAAGTAGGGTTATAAGTCCTTTAGTAGGAGTAGGTTAGGCATAAAGCCTATAGACGCTAAAGGCGTAATCTAAGTAACCTAGGTTTTATAGAATATTATTAAGCGCTATAAGGCTGCCTGCTAGTGTTTATATTATAGCAGTAATAGTTACCTTATTTAGAACTGTGTGTAGCTTCCTGCCTATTGCCTAATAGGGGGTTTTAACATTAAGGCCCTAAATGCCTTTAATAAGGAGGCGCTAAGCAGTAATAATAACTTTAGTTTAGAAAAAGATAGCCTTACTATATAAGTCTTAGTAGTAGAATATATATTAGTAGTATTAGTCTATACTATACTTATAATAGTATTAGCTTAGATATTTATAAGGAGATAGAATATTATATAGAGGAGGTACTATTCCTCTTTCCTCTCCTATATAATAGTTTTAAGTTTATTAATACCTAAGTAAATAGTAGTTATAATAGCTATGCTACTATAAGCAAATAGATAGTTTAGAGGCTAGGCCTTTAATGCCTTACCTTAGCCTAACCACGCACGCTAACCACCGCTATAACAGTTATATAGTGTAGTTGTGCCAACGCCTCCTAGCGCCTAAGAATCACCTACCTTATCCGGTTTAGCGCTAACCTAGATAGCTAGTTATTCCCTATAGTAGCCTATATAATCCCGGGCCTTTTATAAGACTGTATCCTAGGGGCGCTATAAATAGCCTAAAATAATATTGCATTGTATGCTACTTAACGCCTCCTTATTGTCTATATATAGGGTGGCCTAGAGATTTATGCCTTAGATGCCTAAGGGGTGGCCTTACCTATAACCACTATTATGGGCTTAGTTTACATAGAATTAGCTTACTAAGCTCTATAGTTAGGTGAAGTAAGTAGCATTATATCTATAAGCCTATAGAAGATTAATATTATTCTTATATCTATAGTAGACCTAATAGTCCTAGAAGAGAATAAGGACCTCTCCTCTTTACTAAGTAAATTAGCTAACTTTAAGGATTTATTTTGCTATAAAAACGCTAATACTCTTCCTCCTTACTAGGGGCAGGCTAACCACTACATTTAACTGTAATAGAACCCTAATGGTAGCCTACTGGATCTGCCTTAGGCACTGCTTTACAATATACCTTAGGACTAGCTGCTAGAAATATAAAAATAGATTATAGACCTTATAAATAAGGGCTAGATTAAAGCTTCCTTCTCTTTAGTAGCTATATTAATACTTCTAGTTAAAAAAGTAGGTAAAAAGTGGTGTTTTTATATAAACTATAGGGTATTAAACAAAATTATAGATTAAGACTAGTACTTATTGCTGCTTATTAAGGAGACTTTATAATCCCTAGTGGGCGCCTAATGGTTTACTAAATTAAATATCTACGCTACTTTCTATTGCCTATACGTTATATAAGGGAATAAAGCTCTTACAGCTTTCTATATATATTTTAGCCTTTTTAAATAGCTTATCTACCCCTTTAGCTTAGCTAGAGCACCTATAATGTTCTAATATTACATTAACGGCGCCTTAAGGGATGCATTAGGGGTCTATATAATAGCCTATCTTAATAATATCCTTATCTACACTAGTGGTATATATAAGGAGCATATATAGTGTACTAGGGAGATCCTTTCCTGCCTCTAATAGGCTAGCCTATATCTTAACCTTAGTAAGTATGCCTTTAGCGTAACTAAGGTTAAGTACCTAGGGTTTATAGTATAAGCTAGTTATATAGTGTGACTAGACCTAGCTAAGGTAGCTGCTATCTGCAAATAGAAGGCACTAATATAGCTATAGGGCGTGCGTAGCTTCTTAGGCTTTACAAACTTTTACTAGGAATTTATAGCTAACTTTTTAGACCTTATTAGACCCTTACTTAACCTTACTAGGAAGGGCGCCCTATTTATTTAGTCTCTAGCTTACTAAATAGCCTTTTAGCGCCTTAAGGATGCGTTTTCCTTAGCTTTAATCCTAGCCTAATAGGACCCTACCTTAGACATAGTAGTAGAGGCTAATGCATTAGGGGAGGCTATTAGGGGTTGCCTTTTATAGTATAATATAGCAGGTGTCCTACAACCTATTGCCTACTACTCTACTTAGCTTATAGCCCCTTAATAGAACTATATAATCTATAATAAGGAGCTACTTAGCATTATCTTATACCTTAAGGCATAGTCTACTAAGCTCTATAGCATCTTTAGGCTATTTATAATCCTTACTAACTATAAGAACTTAGAATACTTTACTAGCCCTTAGGAAATATTAGAATATTAGGTATACTAAATAGAGACTCTCTCTCTCTTTAATTTTTACCTTTACTACTAATTAGGCTCTTAGGCAGCCTACCTTAACGCACTATTTTACTGTAAGTAGGATAAATTAGGGGCCCCTATATTAGCCTAACTATTGCTATACTTAATATTAATTATATGCCTATTATAGCTATTCTACACCCCTCCTGCCCTAGTACTAGAGCAGGACTAGCCCCTAACTAGCAATATAGCAGTTAACCTATAAGGCTATAACTTCTTTATAAATAACTATCTTTAAAGCCTTTAGAATTAAGGTATATAAGCTAATCCTATATATTGCCTAAAGATTACAGCAGTATAATTAAGGGCCTAGAGATTTCCCACTAAGGCAGCTATATATTAGTAGGTTAGGGACTATGCAATTAATGCTTATAGGGCTTTACTATTCTATAGCTACCTTTAGGCACTATAGTATAAGCCCCTAACTATTATACTAATCTAATAAACCTATAACTTACCTCTATTAGGCTACCTAGGAAAGAATACAACCTTTTAGGCTCTCTATCGCAATTATTACTAGAAGGGTATGTTAATAGATATTGCGTGGTATGTATAGAATTGCCACTGCTATAGAGCTTATAAGAGCTAGCGCCTATGCTAGGGCCTCCTATAGCCTATCCTAGCGCTGGATAGGTATTAGTTGTAAATATTAGTAGATTTTATAACTAACCTTTTAGCTAACTCTTTAAACACCTCTTAGTTCCTAATAGTTATTATAGACTGCCTCTTTAAGTATATTTAGTTAGAGGCTATAATAAGTATAAGCACTAAAGTATATGCTTAATGCTTCCTAAACTATTAGTAGCGTTTCTATAGATTCCCTCTAAGTATTATATCTAACTATAGCTTAGACTAAGTAAGTAGCTTTTAGTTATTACTATACTCCCTTATAGGGACTTAGTAGCTTCTCTCTATATCCTACTACCTATAGACTAATAGAAGTATAGAATATATAAATTAGGAGGTTTAGGCAGTTTTATATGTTATAGTTTCTTTTGCCTAAATAGACTAGCCTATACACTTAATAGCATGCTAGCTTACACTTAATAACTATAACTTATTAGTTATTAGCCTTAGTGTATATATAGCCTTTTATAGGTTTAACGTTAATTTAGTATAGTATACACTAGCTTCTATATAAAGCTAGATATTCCCTAAGGGGTAGGCAGTTTAGTTCCTTAAGTATATTAAGTAGGGGATAGCGCTTACTTAGGCTACTATTAATTTTACCTAATAATATTAATAAAAGTTCTTTAATTAGTTACACTGCTTTATAGAACAGTACTAGGCTAGTAATAAGGTCTAGCTTAGCCTTTATAATATTTAAACCCTTTACTTAAGTAAGAAGTTAAATTAAATTATAGCTAAATACACTATACTTAATGCTTCTATACCCTTTACTATTAAACTAAATATCCCTAGTAGTATTTACCCTATCTTTTATGTTAATTTAATTAAATATATAGCAGATAATCCACTCCCTTTCTAGGTTTTACTTAACTCCTAACTAAGCCCTATTTAGCTTTAAGATAATAGTATAGATATACCCTATAAGTACTAGGTTAAGTCTATTCTAGCTATAAAGAATACTAGAGGTTAAGGTAGCTACTATAATATATTAGTTAAATAGGTTAGCTATATATAGCTAATATAGAAGCTACTTAAAAACCTAAAGAACACTAAGGCGCTAGCGAATTTTAAAGCATAATAGGGAGATATATATTTTAATAATAGACTAAGGGGGGTGTGCTATAACTTTTAATTAATACTATATAGTATACTATTTAATATAAACTTTAACACTACTAGGCCCTATATAGGCTTTAATTTAGTTATAATATTTCTATACCTTATTATTACTTAGGTAAGGTTACTAGCTAAACCCTTCTTTTCTTTTTCTTCTTTTTATAATGCTTAGCTAATATAGCTATAAAGGGTAAGCTAAGGAAGGGTAGAGGGGGTAACTCTTAGCTAGTAGGAGATAAATTAGGCCTTTATAGTATAGAACTAAGGATACCTAGGGGTAGCTTAGGTATAAATATTATAAATATTAGAAGCTAGTAGATAGTAGGTAGTATTATAATATTAGTAAAAGAAAGTGTATTAATAATAGGAGGAGGCATAATAGTAGTAAAAGGGGGCGTTATACCTAATAAAATAGAAGGGGGCAGTATAGGCATATACGCCTACTCCTTTAGATATAATAGTAAGTAAGTTAGTAAGGAGGGCTAATATAACTAAAGCTAAGTAAATAAATCTTAATATATAGGTATTAATTATTTAACCTAGCGCTATACCTTAGATAACTAGGCGTTAGTATAGTTAATACTAGTCTTTAATAAGTAAATAGTAGTGGGATTAATAGTAAGGATAAGTAGTAGATATAAAGGTATCTTACTAGTAGTAAACTAGGGTTAGGCTAGTGGATAAAAGGATAGTATAGGTAAGAAGCTAGTAGTAATAGTAGGTATAGTATACTTCTTTATAGTATATAGGGTAGTAGTAAAGTAGTTATATAAAGCCTTAAATAGCTTATTTAAAATAACCTTTTTCCCCTTACTATTAAGGGTATTATAGGTAAGAATATAAAGTACTTTTATAGCCTTACTATAGTAAATAGCTACTATTATTTTATAGGTAAGGCAGTAGAGAGCGGGACTTTAGGTAAATATAGCAGTATCCCTTATATAGGTTAACTTCCTCCTTTAGCACTCTTTATAGAAGTACTTAGGGCTTAGTATATATAAAAATAGGCTATTATTTACTATATAAAGAATATAGAATAGGCACTAAATGTCTAGCTAGAAGAGATCTATAGAGGTATATAACTTATCCTCTAAGTTACCTTTTATCTTATAATAGCCTAAGATATAGCAGCTATTTAGAGGCAGGGGAGGAGGAGGAGGAGCACTAGTAGTAGTAAATATAATTTTATAACCTTAGTTTTTTTTTTAGGATAGATAGAGTAGTAGGGATAGGGGAGCTTACTATTTAGATTTAGTAGATAGTAGTAATAGATTATTTATTATTATTATAGGAGGTATATAGGAAAGATATTAAATAATAATAGAGGATAAATAGGCGTTAATTAATATTTAAATAGAAGGCTTAATAAATATAGGATATTAGTAGTAAGAATAATAGTAGGATAATACTAATAAGCTTAGGGGAGCTAATTAAGAGATTTATAGTTAATATCTAAGATGTAATTAGCTTACTAATTTAGGATTTTTTATTTAGGTTTTTATTTTAGGTTTTGTTTTATTAATACTAGGCGCTAGATTAGGACTAGCTAGGATATATAGTTCTACCTAGTAGGGCGCGTTACTTATAACCTAATAGTGTTATTATAACCTAACTATTTGCTAACTATCTTATAGCTAGGGAATAGCGTAGCGGGGGGCTATGTAATAGATTTAAGCTAGAGGCTTAGATCCTTAGTGGAATAGGAAAGGAGTATATAAGGAGTATGTAAGGTAACCTACCTTACCTAGAGGGCAAACCCTATAAGCATACATTATATATAAGCTAGACATATAGTGGAGGGGGATAGTAACCTTTCCTTCCCCCTCATAGATAATAATAACTTCATCAACACTAGATTGCAGTCGCCATCTAGGCTAGTCCATAACATTTATTTTCTTTTAATAATATTAAAAAGTTTTATTATTTATTCAGTTTATATTTATAATTATATAAATAAGCTGTAGAATATAATTAAATTTAAATAGGTTTAAGCTATTAAAAGACTTAATAAAAGAATTAAAGGTTAATTAAATATAATTAATAATATTACTTTATTTACTTAAAAAGCATTAAGTTATTTTTCCTTAAAATATAATAAATTTAAGCTATTATTAAATAATAAGTATAAATAAAGTAATATAACTTAAGAAGGTTTATTTATATATATTTTAAAGGGGGTAATAAAAATTAAAGTTTTTTATAAATATACTATAGTTTTATATTAAAAGTATTATAAGGTTCTTAAAAAAAGTAATTTAGTTTTATTTATAAGTAAAGAAGTATATTGAGTATATATTAATACTATAAAGAGTAACGAAATACTAATTATTATTAATATATATTAATTATAACTTAAGCCTATAGTAGTAATAAATATATATAGCTATATAGCCTTTTTATACTATAAGCTAGTAGTAT
>AFRA01000786.1:0-18002 GCA_000223055.1 Claviceps fusiformis PRL 1980
TTTTAGTATATAGTTTAAAAAGAAATTAAATTTTATTATTTATATTTTTTAATTAAAGCTTATTTTAAGCTTATAGCTTATTTTTATTATAAATAATAATAATTTTATAAAGTTTTAAAGTAAACTTATTTAAGCTATATTTATAAATAAAAGGAATTTTAATTAGTTATTTTATATATAGTTTACTATTAATTATAATTACTAAATAAGGTATTAGTTTATAATTTTAGTTTATTTATTTATTTTAAAGTATTAAATAATAAAAAGCTATATTTTAATTCCTAAAATTTTATAAAGTTTATTTTAAAACTTTAATATAAATTATATTCTTTAGTTTAATATAATTATTTTAAAAGTACTTATATATTACTAAATATTATTAAAGAATAGCTATACTATTACCTTTATTTTAATAGTTTTATAATATAGAATACTATATAACCTTTTAAATAGCTAGTTTATTACTATAAAAATAGAGTTAAAACTATACTTATTCTTTAATAGTATTATAAAGTCTATAGTTAAATATTATTTTAGTTAGTTAGAAACTAATAAAAATTATAATAGTTTTAAGGCTTAGTTATATAGTACTTAGGCTTAGTAATATATATAATAGTTTATAATATATTAAGCTATATCTGTTACGTGCTAGATGTCACACGTAAATGGGGGTACTTACACAAATAGGTGTAGCACATTATAAAGTTATAAGAAGAAGGAACACTTAAGTTATAGGTAGGTAATTAAGTATATATATAGTTAAAGTTATTCTCTCTAGCTATATATAGTAGGACCCTTCTTTTATAAAATAGGTTTTACCTTTAGAAATAAACTATAATAAATCCTTTCTTTTATAAAAAAAAATATAGCTTATTTTAAGCTATTTAAATAAAAAAGAAAAGAAAAAAAAAAAAAAAAGTAGGCTTATAGTAGCTTATTTATAAAGCTAAAGAATTAAAAAAAAAGAAATAAAGCTATATAATTTATATATAGCTAAGTTAAAGCTTAATTTATAAAAGTTATATTAATAAGAAAAGAAAATATAAGTAAGTAAAATTAATATAATATTTTATATTCCTTATAAAACTATTATACCCCCTAGGGTTTACCCTTAGTATATTACTATATTCTATACTATTACTATTTATTTCTATTACTTATAAATATATTATTATTACTAAAGGCCTCCTCCTTATTAGTAGCTTTATTAATTATAAAATTATTAAAGTTTATAGTATAGTTTTAATATATTACTATAAAGTAAATATTACTAGCTAAGGTATATTAAACTATAGAATTAATTAGAATTCTTTTAAAGATTTTCTATTCTTAGTAGTTAGTTATTATATTAAGGGTATAAATATTAAGAGTTATAACTATAGCCTTAGCTTTTTTTTAATATTAAGTAAAACCTACCTTTTTATAGAAATATATTATATTAAAGTTAAGTTTCTACTTAGTTTTATTAATATTTATACTATATTAATCCTTTTAAGTATTATTAATATATATATTATAGCTTATTTTATTAGCTAGTATTTAAATATAGGTAGTAAGTATTTAAATTCTTTTTATATTAATATAAAGAACCCTATAGTATATATTAACTAAATATAAATAATATTTAATAAAAATACTAGCTTAGTTTTTTATTAGTTTATAATAGGTAATAGAAATATAGCTAATATTAGTATAGTTATAGGCTTTAGTAAAATAAATAAAAAATTAATAAGTTACTAAGCTTAAGGGATTTTAAAAAAAATAATTTTATTATAAAGGTTTATTATATTTTTAATATTACTTTTAATATAAGCTTAAAAGTCTTACTTAATAAAAGTTTTATTAATATAAATAATAATAATTAAAGAAAGCTAAATAAAAGTATTTATACTTAGTTTTATAATATAGTAAGTAAAAGCTATATTTAGCTTTAATAAGCTATTAATTATTAAAAGGTAGTATAATTTATAAATCTTATAAAGTAGAAATATTTTATAAAAACCCTTTTTAATAAAGTCCTTAATAGTTATAATATAATATAATTTAAAAATAAAAGGTTTTTTATTTATTATATATTACCTATAGTATTAGTACTATAGTAAGCTTTAAAATATATATTATTTAGTTTAGTAAAAAAGTTAAGTATTTCCTTATAATTTTAATTAATCTCCTTTTTAATTAATAAACTTTTTTAAAGTAAAGTTAGTATTATATAGCTAATTATAATAGTTTTTATATTAAAACTAAAAAAACTTTATATAACTATATAAAAAAAATAATGGTTTTATATAAAAAAATAGCTATTAAAGGAATAGTAAGGGGTATAGCTAAGTATAAAAGAAATACTAATAATAATAATAAAAAAAAAGCTAAAAGTAGCTTATAATAAAAAAGTAATAATATTATTAATTAAAAAAGGTTATAAAAGGGTTATAATAAGGTAAGGTTTTTATACTTAGTAATATACCTAAGTATTTAAGCTATAGCCTTAGCTAAGTAAATAAAGAACTAAAATATTATAGTATTCTATAACTTAAGGTAAGTACTAATATTACTAATATTTTCTATATAATAAAAATATAGTTTTTATAGCTTAAAGTTAAGAGTATATATATATTTTATTTACTTTAATATTAATTAATTATAAGTAGAATCCTATAAAGATTCTATATTTCTAACTATAAAAGTTATAAAATTAAAACTATTTTACTAAATTATTATATTTCCTATTAACTTTAGCCTTTTAAAGTAAAAAGTAATATAAAATATTTAAAATTACTTATACTTATATAACTATTAAAATTTATATAATAAAATACTATTAAAATAATAATATAAAAAATAATAGAAATACTAAAATATTTTATTAAATAAATTACTAAAATCCCTTTTTTTTAATATAGTTATTAAATTATTTATATTAGCTAGCTAATGCTTATTATATATAGAATACCTTAATTAAAGAGTTAAAGTATTAACTCTATTATATTTATTAAATTATATTATAGTAAATAACTTAAGAATACTTATAAAGAGCATTACTAAGGTCTTAATAGTTTATACTTTAGCCTTAATAGCTTTTACTTTAGTTTAAAGTAATTTAATAAAGGTTTTAATAATAAAAATTAAAATAGCTATAATAAATTTATATTTCTTTAATATAATAAGGTAGGATTTTATATTCTTTATAGCCTTTACTATAGGTATAGATTTAATAGCTTTCTTAATTCTAATATTAACTATTCTTAAGGTCTTAATCTTTATAATATTATAAATATTTATAAAGCTTTTAATACTATTATAATATATTTTAAATAGTTTACTATAGTTTATTATAATAAACTTAAAAGCTTTTATAGCTATCTTTAATACTATAATATATATAAAGACTTTATTCTATATACTTAATAACTACTTAGCTATAATAATAGCCTTATAAGCGCTTAGCTTAAGGATTTTTATAAAATAAAATTTACTAACTATTACTAAAAGGCTACTAAAGGTTTTATTTAAGTAGCTAAAGGCATTACTTATATATTTAGTAATAATAATAGCTTTAGCTAAAAGCTAAAAGGTTTAGTAATAGTTTTTATAGCTATTTTTATTTTTTTAAATAAAAATAGCTATTTAAAGAGAGTTATAAGTAGTATAAATTATTAAAAGTTTTAATTTACCTTTAACTTAAGCTTTATTACTTTTTATAGTAGCTACTATAGCTTTATTACTTTAAGTATTAAGTCCCTTAAAAATATTAATATAATACACTATTACTTTTAAGTATAGCTTATAAAAAGAATTATTTTTTTTAATACTAAATTTATTTTAATTAATTTTAGCTTTAACTTTAGTAAATTCTATACTATAAACATAAAGTATATTCTTTAAGGCTTAATCCTTTTTCTTAAGTCCTTACTTATTAATATATTACTACTTTATATAATCCTTCTTTATATTAACTATAGCTATAAAGTTAATATTATTTAATTTATTATAAGGTTTATATATTTTACTATTAGCTCTTTTAAATTAATAAAGATACTAATATATTAAAGTATTAGTAATATACTTTACTATATCTTTAGTAATAATTAATAGTTTATTAGTTATATTTATTAAGGATTAGCCTATTAGGGCTTAAGCTTTAATACTTTTAATATTATTTATCCCTTAATTATTTATATTATTTATATTAAAAATATTCTTATTTTTATTATAGTTAACTATAATAGTTTAGAGAGTAATATAAAGTATACTTATATTATTACTATATTTATTATAAAACTTATTATATTAGGTAATATAAGTATTTTTTAGCTAGCTAATTAAAATATTAGTTTTTTAAAGATAGAGATTAAAAATAAGTTTTAGTAAGTTAGCTAGGTTAATATTATAAAAATTTATATTATTCTTAAGTTTAAAAGCTAATTTTTTTAAAAAGCTTATAAAAAGCTATTAATAAAAATAAAGCTTAATAAAGACTTAAATATATAAAAATAAAGAAAAATATAGGAGTTTATTATATATATTTTACTAATACTTTTCTTAGCTTAACTTTTATTAAGGTTTAGTATAGTAATTAGTAAAATTAATATTAATAACCTTTAGCTAGTAGATTTAATATACTATAAAAAGCTTAAGAAAGTCTAAGGTTTAAGTAATATATTTATATAAGCTAATAAAAGCTATAAATTAATCTAAATAATTAATATAAGGAAAGAAAGTAATAATATATAAATTTTTAAAGAGAAAAAAAATAAAAAAATATAGAAAAAAAAGTAAAAAAAGAAGGTAAATAAGTATAAAAAGTAAAGAATTTTATATACCTTAATAAAGCTTTTATAAAAGTAAGCTTAAAGTAAGCTTTTATAGTATACTAAAAGTTAGGAAATAATTAATATTTTTTACTAATAAGGAATTCTTTATATATATTTATAAAATTAAATATAAGGTTAGTATAACTTAGAATATTTATTAATTAAAAAGTATTATAAAACCTTTCTTATAGTATTCCTTAATTTAATTAATAGTATTTATAGTAAAATACTTATTAATTATTTTAGTAGTATTAATATATATATTTTTCTTAAAAATTTATTAATTATTTTTAGTAAAGTATTCTTTTTAGTAAATTAAGAAATTAATATAAAGCTTTTTACTTTTTTATTAAAAAAATTATATTTAATATTTCTAAATTCTTTTAATTTCTTAATAGTTTACTTTTTCTAATTTAGTTAAGTTTATTAGTAATAATATAAGCTTAATTTTTCTAAATAAGTCTTTATTTTATTAAATTTTTAAATATAAACTATAAAAACTATTAAATAAACCCTTAAAGTTAGTAAAAAGTTAAGATAAAAAAAGAAAAAAAAGATTTATTTTAAAACCCTATATAGCTTAGTATATTAAAAAGATTATTTTTTCTTAGGCTTACTTAAAAGGTTATATCCTAAGTATAGCCTAAAGTATACTATATTCTTTTTTATTTAATACACTAGTTGGGCTGTTGGCCTAATTCTAGTACCACTGCTACTGAGACTATATAGGAAAAACCCTAGTATAGGGGGGAAAACCTATATATAGCCTTTGTTTAAGTTCTGCAGTAGAGCTGTAGTGGCTCCGTGCCAGTTCTAACTGTAGAAAGAGGTGCGCTGCTAGCTAAACTTAACTAGTATTGTAGGAGAGTGTGTTATATAGAATGGGAAGTAAACTAAATTAGTAGAGGTATAGTAGTGCTGTAGAATACCCTTAGGGGTGGTCTATATATTATAGTAAGTTGCCTTAAGCGCTTAGTCTATCTTCTATACTAGTCCCTATCTAATTCCCCTAGGCTACTGCTCCCTTACTTAAAACCTTCCTCTAGCTTTTATATCTTTATAGTATTAGTTATACTAGCTAGTAGCTAGCTATTATTAAACTAGCTATTAGCTAACTGTTAGTTATATAATAAAAAGAGAGAGATATATATACCCTCTTTCCCTTATCTTTAACCTCTTCTTTTCTTCCTTCCTTCTTTATCTATTATCTCTATTATAAGTATACCCCTATTCCTATTTTTATAGTAGTACTGCCCTATTACTGCCCCTAACTAACTATAGTATTATTAAAAATACTACCTACCCTTATAAATAAGTTAATTATTACCCTTAGGGTAAGTACTATTCCCTTTTTAACGCACTACTGCTACTAACCTACCTATAGCTAGGCTAATTATAGGCCTAGCCTTATAAGGCTTACCTAATGTAAGCTAAAAACATTAAAAAACAGTGCTATAGCACTAAAGGTTAGTACCCCTTTCTAACCTAAGCTATTGCTATTACTAATTTAAATAAGTACTAGTAATATATACTTTAAGTGTATAAAAGCAAAAAAGACTTATTTAAGCGTAAGTGTTATATTCCTTATTTACATTAATAGCCTAGTAGTAGCTAATTAGTTCTACAGCTAAATCTAAATATTATATTATACTAAAAGGCTATTAAGTAAGTAATAAATATATAAAACCTCTATGCCTTTAAGGAGCCTATTAATATAAGTATAAGGCAGTATAGCTATAGTTTAGCTATAGTATTAGTATAATATTAACTTATAAGTAGGCTAAGGAGTATAACACTGCTTAGAAAGAGGTAGTATAGCTTATAAAGTAAACAGGCTTATTTACTAATATAGCAGTGTAGGCTACTAGCAGTACTATAGCAGTTTTAGCTTTAACTTTAGTTAAAGGTAAGATACTACTATAGGCTTACTGCATTACTAATACACTAAAGGAGTAAAATAATATCTTAGGAAAGATTCTATAGAAGGTCTATAAGCTTAGTGTAGTAGCTATATAAAGCTATATAATAGTAGAGGTAAAGAATAACCTAAAGGAGAAGGGGGGGGGGGGAGAGGGGGGGCAATAGGGTATAGGCTTAGGGCTAGCGTAGAAGCGTTATACCTATTTTTTATTATTTTTTAGGTTGCTATTTTTTATATATTAGTAAATATAAGTTATGCGTTATAATAATACGTTCTAGCTATAATATCTATATAGTTCCCTAGTGTTTCTGCGCCTATGCTACGCTAAGTGCCTTTTCTTATTAGCTTTTTAATATCTTTAGCCTATTAATTTTAAAGACTTTTAGTAAGTTAGAATTAAGGGATATGCCCTATTAATATAAGCTACTTTATAAGTATAGTTACTAGCCTATTATATTCTAACGCCTCCCTAACTTTGCATTAGTTATATACTAAGTATATACTAGTGTTAATAGGGCAGAGGTAATTAAAATTCTTATAAAATAGTAGGATATAGTAGTGGTCCTTATTATTAGCCTAGTAGCTATATATTAGTAAATCCACTTTAGGAATATATTAGTAAAAAAGGAAGGCATTAAGCCTAATTCATTCTATACGTATTTATATAAGCGCTATAGATTTATACTTAGTAAGGCCTAAGTAAAGGTAGATAACTTTAGCAGTAGAGGTAAAGTTAGGGTTAAGCTTTACTGCTATATAATTAATATAAGTCTAGCGTGCCTATATAGTAGCTTACTCTTAGTGCTAATAATCCTTCTATTCTAAGGTAAGCGCTTTAGTTAGAGAGGGCTTTAATAGGTAGTTATAGAGTTAGTTTAGGAATAGTATATAGTTTAGGTAGTTATTTAGGGGTAGTGGGTAGCTATGCCTTTAGTGTATTAGTCTGCGTCTAAGTTAAGCCACTATTATAGCATAAGCACTATAGATACGCTTAGCTATTCTATTAGCTTTTATTTATTAGTAAAAGCAAAGTAAATAGTAGTTAAGGTAGAGGTTAATTAGGGCTATAGCTGCTTTAGTTTTAACTAGGGTATATAGCATAGCTTTAAATACACTAGTTACTATTCTTAGGTACTTAGTTTATTTAGAAATAAACGCCTTAGCTATATCCCTAGCTTTACTACTAACTTTAGTAGGGGTATAGTGTAATCCTATACTATATATAATTATACTCTAAATAACCTATATATATAGGAGTTATATATTATATAATAAGCATCCTTAGATTAAAGCCACTAGTAATATAAGTATAAGCTACTACTACATTAGTTTTAACTTAACCTAACTTTAGTATGCTTTCTAGTAAAGCTTATAATAAACCTATACCCTAAGGAAGCAGGTAAATTAGACTAGTTACACTATATTAGTGCTAAGTTAGACTAATAATATAATTACTGCACACTACCTAGTAAAGTATATAAGTTTACTCTTCCCTAGATTAAACTTAAGATTTAATTCTTAGGACTATTCTTAGTAAATTACTTAGGCAGCCTTAAGGCAATCCTATATTTCCTCTACTATATACCTATATATAAGTATATTTATATTATTAGAGAAGCCTATTATAAATATAGAATATACTACCTAAAGCTTAGTATATAAAAGGGTAATATAGAGTAGGAAGAGAATAGAGAAGATTAGGGACCCTTATAGTATACCTATAGTTATAGGTAGGGGGCTAGTGGATTTACTATTAAAATAAAGGTTAGTAGTGTGTTTAGCAGTAAAGGAGTAAGTCTACACTGCTATTTATATAGGGATCCTAGTAGCTATAAGGGTATAAGTTAGTTTTTTATAGTAAATAGTGTTAAAGGCTACTAATATATTTAGTTAAAGCAGTAATATAATACCACTATAGTGCTACGCTGTATGCACTAATTCTACTAAAACACTTAGTGTAACTTCTATTAACCTATCTACTCTATTATCTATTTATAGGTTAGGCAGTATACTACTTAATTTAGCTATAAGGGTAAGCTAACTTACTACTACTGCCTCTATTACTTTACTAATAATGCTAAAAAGTAAGATAGAGCGCTAGGCCCCTACTCTATACTACTTTATTAGGGTCTTGCCTAGCTTATAAAGAATAACTACTTTTACTTACTAGAATAGAGCTAGGTAGTAGCTAATGCAGTAGTATATATTAAGTAGGTAGGTAAGGGTCCTAGCTAGTAGCTTACTATATACTTTAAGGTAACTAGCTAGAAGTTTATCTAGTTCTAGTGCTTTTTAGCTAGCTAAGCTTTTAATAATACTATAGATTTTATTAATATTAAAGTAGTTTTTTAATAGGAACGTTATAGTATTAAGGTAGTTATTAAAATCCTTTAGAATATTATTAAGTTAGGCTTAGAAGGAAGGGAAAAAGTAGTTAGCTAATATAGCTACTTTCTCTTAGTATAACTTAGTAGTTATAGCGTCTATGCCCTTACCTTAAATAAGATTAGGGATTTACTGCTATTCTAGTAGTAATTTACTATAAAGCTATACCTAGCGTTTAAGTTTCTATAGGCTTCCTCTATAAATAGTAGCTGCCTTAACAGTAGAGCGCTAGGCACTATGCCTTTTATTACTAATAGTTTAGTACTATATTTAGGCTGCGTTAGTAGTAAGTTACTAGTTCTCCTTAGTATAGAATGTTTACTACTACCTTAACGCTCTCTTTATATTTTAAGTAGCTTCTTTAGTATAGTAATTTTACTATAAATTTAGCCTAGGGCTGCCTTAGGGTTCCCTTAGGACTACTAGATCTATAATAGATTAAAGCTTAGCTATTATTTATTCTATATAGCTATTAATTTCTATAGGTATCTAGAGTAGAGGTTTAGTAAGGTTGCGGCGGAACCGTATCGCTGCCTTAGCTACTATAAGGTTGTTCTCTATATATAGCTATTTAAAATAAAGCAGGCAGTTGCTATATAGCTTTAGGCTAGTGCTAATGTAGATAAGCTATAGGATATAGTTAGATTTAATAAGGTCTAGTCCCTCTATAAATTTAGCTTCTATATTATAAGTAACTTAAGTATAGTTAATAGTACTGTCCCTTTTACCCTATATTCTTTAAGTTACTTTACCCTATAGCGTTATAAGTTTAAGCTACTATTATATTACTAGCGCTAAGAGTGTGTTGCTTTTTATTAAGGTTTAGCTATAATAGTTCTAAAGTAGGTAGTACTAATTAAAGTCTTTTATAAAAACACTATAGTCTAGAGGTAGGGCTACTATAAAGTTAATAAGGGGTAATATTTAATTAGGTTTATAAGTTAGGGAATATATTAAGTAGATATAGTATTTTACTAATATTATTAAGCACTAGTTCTTACCTATATATATTAACTACACTCTAGGCCTATGCTAGCAGTTTATATAAATTATAGTATAGCTGCCCTAAGTAGTAAGTTAAAAGTAGCTAAGGCTAGGGTTAAGTAGTTTGCTATCTATAGTTCCTAGCTTCTATATTACTATTACATTAGCTCTAAGTTAGGACTCTAGCGCTAGATATATAAGGTAGGTTTTCTTTTATATATTCTAGTATATAACCTCTATTATATACTCTATATAGTGTGTTAGGTTAGGCTTAGCTTATTTAGTGCTATAGTGGCTATAGGCTATTAACTTAGGAAGGCCTCTATAGTAGCTTATAACTACTATATTAATTTTAGTTAAATATTAGAGAGGCAGGTATATAGTTTACTAACTTACTTCTATAGTAAAGCCTTCTATAATAATAAGTTACTTATATCTCTCCTTTAGCTATAGCTAAATACCTCTATTTAACTATTTTTCTCTAGTATTAGTGGTTTAGTAAAGGCTAGGGGCTATGCTAGGTATATAGCATACGCGCAGTTCTATTGTTTATTTGTGATATTATATATACAAGACTATATAGGGTAAGGTCCTAAGTAGTTAATATAGCGTTCCTATACAGCTCCTAACAGCGCTAGGCATAATTATTTACCCTCCTTATACTAACTAAATACGCAGTGGCTATACTATAGGGGCGATGCATAGTGTGTAGCTATATAGTTAAATTTAAAGCATTTAAAGCATTATTAGGGATAGATAGTGTTATTATAAGGCTTAGCTTTAAATATCTTAGCTTTATAAATAATTCTAGTATAGTATAGCCTATTTACTACATTAACTTTATTAATAGTAATAATTAAGGGGGATTAGGTTATAGTGCTATATAGCTTCTATACTATAACCTTTACTAAACCCTATCTATTAGCTATAATTATATTTTAAAGGATATTATTCTTCCTTTAGTTCTATATATAGTATATAGAAAAGCCCTTAATAATAATGCTAAATATGTATTAGTTTAGCATTGCTTTTAGTCTAAAAGTGGTGCTAACCTAGGCTATGTTATTAGTATAAGGCTTTGCTATATTCTAAAATATAATTATAGTATTACTACTGTAGAGGCAATGCACTACTATAGCAGTATTAGTATTAGTAGCTTAGTTAATAGCTATAATAGTTTCTTTAGGTAAGCGGTTTTATATAGCTTTAGCTATTATACTACCTTTAATAATAGTTTTATAGTAAATATAAGGCAGTACCGCTACTATTATAGCCTAAATCTAATAAATAGGCAGTTAGGTAGTGCCTTTAGTAGTAATACTAGCCTAGCTTAGGGCTATTATATTCCTAGTGCTAATAGCTTTCTTTATTACTTATTTAATAACTTCTTCTAAGTTTTTAACTATAATAGGCTTATTAGGTAATAGTAAGGTTAATTTTATTAATGTTTTAGTGTAGGTCTAAGGCATAAGGAGGCTGTATTAAGTATGTATTAAGGCTGTATTATTAATATAAAGGATAATATTCTATACACTCTTTAGTACTATAGCTAGTATAAGTTTAGCTATCTTATTATATTTAATAGTAAGGTAGTTTAGTATTTACTTATATATAGGCAGTAGTGTAGGAGCAACTTAAGGCACTATTAATATAAAGCTGCCCTATCCTATAAGTAGGTGGTGGCAGCTTTGCGTAAGGCTATAATTCCCACTATTAATATCTATTAGTATTGCCTTATCTACTATGCCCACGCTCTAGCACTAATGCGCTATTAGAGATAGAGTAAAATAGATGCGGCGATTCTTTTTCTGCACTTTTCAAGAGGTTTAGAGTCGGTTCCGCGTCGCTACTGCGGTGCGGGCGAATTCGCGAAAAAGTTCCTTCTACTATATTCTTTATATTAATATTTACTAAATTATACCTAAAGTTATATTTAAATTTTATAAGTATAGCTATTATTATAATAATATACTTAGCTTCCCTTTAATATAACTTTTAAAGTATTAATAGGTTAGTATTTTTAGGGTTTATAATAGATTTATTTAAATTTAAAAAAAGGTTTATTATTATAAGTAGCTTATAAATAAGTATAATTTTATTAGGTAATTAATTAATTAAAGCTATAGCTATATTATTAAGGTAGTGTTAAAGTATTAGAAGTATTAAGGGATAAGGGATATTTAACTTAATTATAATATAATATTATACTATAATAATTATAGTTTAATTTTTATACTTAGCTATACTATTAGTTTATAAGTAATACACTATTACTATAAGAAATTTTACTTTTAATTTATAAAAAAGTATAGTTTAAAGGTTAAAGATAAACTTAAGATTCTTATTATTAATAATGTCTTATAATAATTCTTAGTTAATAAAGTAAAGTCCCTTTAATAAGAGTTTAGCCTAAATTTCTACTAAATACTCTTTATAACTAAAAATAAGAATTATTTTTTTATTAAAATAATAATTAACTAAGTAAAGTAAGTTATAAGTAGTAAATCCTTCTACTACTTATATTATATTTTTTAAGCTAGCTTTTAGTATATTTATAATAAAATCTAATAAAATACTATAAAAAGGTATAGGCTTTATTTAAAAGGGTTTTATTTCCTCTAAGGCTTAAGATTAAAGGATTATATTTTCTTTATAAATATTATAATATACTATGTAGGTATATATTTAGCTACTTATATATAAAATATAAACTATAAAAAGCTTTTTAGCTATTCTCCTTACTTTAAAATAATAAGTATTATTATAAATTAGCTAAAAAAGAGCTTTTATATAGTTTTAAGGGATATAAAGTTAATATAATCCTTCTAAATTCTAGTAATAAAGAAGTTTATTATTTTAAAGGTCCTAGCTATATAAAGGAATTTATAGTTAATTTTAATTAGCTTAGTATTACCTCTCTCTATATATAGTAATACCCTTAATAATTTAGCTATACTTTATATTATATTAATACTTTATTATAATAGAATTCTTTAGATCCTTATTTATAATAATAAAGGCTACAAATTTCTCTTTAAAGTATATATAAATATTAAGTTTATTAAAGCTACTATAGTTAATTACTTTTCTATAGCTAATTTTAACTAATAAATAAAAAAAGGCATTAGGTATTATATTTAAAGTGCTAAAGATATAAAAAATATAAATTTTAAATTATAAAAAATAATTTATAACTTTAGTAAGCTTAAGGTTAGCTTTATTAAGATTTATTATTATAAAAGAGATATATTTAATAATTCCCTTTACTAATAAGTAATTAGTAATAATATTTATAGCTAATATATTAAATTAAGCTATTTTTCTTAGTTTCCTTATTCTCTATATAATTATAGCTACCTTTACCTTTATTAAGCTATATTTCTTTTTAATAGCTAAGGTTAGCTAAAAAAGAAATAAAATAAAATATAGTTTATTATTATTAATATTCTTTTAAAGAATATTAGTATTATTTTAATTAATTATTAATTAAAAAGTATATAAGCTAAAACTCTCTTTATATATATTAACCTTAAAGAAAAAGGGCCTTTTAAAGTTATAATATTAAAGTAGAATCTTAATATATAAAAGTTTCTAAATTACTTTAAAAAATATAATTTCTTACTTTAAGAGTATAAAATTTACCTACTAAGCTATATATTTCTATACCTACTTAAATAACTTAATAAGAAGTTTATTCTTTTTATAAAGATTTTAAAGTATTTTAATTTTTTTATTTTATAATGGTTTAATATATAAATTAAATTAAAGAACCTTTATATAAAAAAAACTAATTATTTTAATAAAGGTTTTAAAACTTAAAAGTATAGTAAGTATTTAAAGGTTTTTAAATACCTTAATATAGTTATTAATATTAATAATACCCTTTATATTTATAATAAAACTTAAAAGCTAAATTAATAAATAGCTAATAAATAACTTCTTAGCTATTATATATAGGTAGTACTTTTTAAGGATTTTAAATATAATCTTTAGGTAAACTAAATACTTTTTAAGGGTATTAAAGAAAATTATAATATTATTAATATATATTTATATAAAGGCTTAGTACTTATAAAATTATTTATTTATAAAGCACTAAGTATATACTAAGGAATTTTTATATTTTTATATAGTAATATAGAATACTTTAATTCCTCTTTTAAAAATAATTATTATTTTATTATAGTGCTTATACTATACTAAAAGCTAGTTAAAGAAACTAAAGGTATTTAAAAGGGATATTTAATACTTTCTATATATATTCTTTATAATATCCCTTTAATTAAGTAAAGGATATATATTTAGAATAATAATATTATTTATAGGTTTTATATTAATTACTACTTTTTCTTTATATTCTTTTTTAGTATTATATTATATAAGGAAACCTAAGTATAGGTATAGTGCTTTTTTTTCTATTTTAAAGTAAAATACCTTACTAGCTTTATATATTTTATTAAAGATTTTATAAAACTTTTTAAAATTCTTTTTACTTAAATAATATATTTATTAAGGTTTTAGCTAATTTTACTAACTATTAATAAAATGAATATATATTTACTTCTTCTTAGGTATTAATACTATTCTTTAATTATAGTAAATATTATACTTATTAGTAAGTTTAATAAGTTTTTTTATAACTATTAAATTAAGATTTATAATTTTAATACTAAATTTATTTATTATAAATAAAATATTATTTAAATATATAATACTATATAAAGGGATACTATTATTAACTACTTTAAGGTTAAGATTATTAGCTATATTTTTAGTACTTTTCTTTATTTTAAAGGGAAAGATATTCTTTAGTATTACTAGCTTTTTATAGCTTAGTAAAATATTAATATTATAACTATAGAAGGTAAAGAAGTCCTTAATATTATTAATAATAAAGTAAGAGTTTATAAAGTTTAAACCTTAAAGGTTTTTTAGTTTTTAATTAGGCTTAATATAAATTAAAAGGTTTATAAAGTTATAAATTAGTAAGTATTTTATTTACCTATAATTTATAATACTATTAAAAGTTTAGTAGTTTTTTAAAATAAAGTAATAATTATCTATAGCTTTATATATTATATAGTTTTTTTAAAAAACTAATATAAATTCTAAGCTATATAGTAATATAGTAATATAATATATTATAATAACTCTCTTAGTTAGAACTATATTAATAGGGTAGAAAATATAGCTAAGTATAGTTATATTATATATAGATTAGAAAATAACCCTAGGGTTAATAAAGTTAATTTTAATATTATAATTATATATAAAATCTATACTAATTAATAATTTTAATATAAGCTTCTTTATTATATTAATAGTTATAATAAAGTAACTAAATATTAATTTTTCTTTAGCTTTATCTTTAATATAAAAGTTAAAAATAATAGTTTTTATAATATAAAAAGAGAAATTTATATTATTTATAAATTTAAGCTTTTAAGTTTTTTATTAAATATTATAACTATTTTATTAAAGCTACTTTTTATTAATTAATATTAATAAAGTCCCTATATTAAGGTAAATTTTATAGTTTTACTTTTAGTTATTAAAATAAAGGTTTACTTTAAAATAAATAATTATCTTTTTTTTTTAATAATTTCTAATTAATATAGCTTTATTACTACCTTAATAACCTAACTATTACTTAATTTTTTAAATATTATAATTTTTTTATAATATATATTAAAGGAAAGTATAGGCTTTTTAGTATAAAAAGTATTTATAAAATTAAATTTATTTTTATTTAAGTTACTTTTAATAATACCTTTTTTAACTATATAGTATTTTAAAAATATAAAGTAAAACTCCTTAACTTTTATATTTAAGTTATTTATTAGAACTATATAATTTATACTATTATTTTCCTTAGGCACTTATTTTTTATAAAATTATAATTTATAACCTTTATAATTATACTAAAAGTATTTAAAGGAGTTATAGTATTTAAGCTTAGTTTTCTTTTATTACTTAAAGGAATTTACCTTTTTAATATTAAAAGTAGCTATTAATATATTCCCTTTAGGTTCTTTAAAGAATTATTATAAAGCCTCCTTATAACCTTTATAAAAGTAACTATAATTAGGTTAAAAAGGGTATAAGTAGCTTTAAGGCTAATAATTCTTATTATTATACCTATTATTAAAATTATAATATTATTTATAGCTTTATAAGTATTAATAATAATTACCCTATTAGTATTAAGGTAGGCTATAACTATTACTATAATAGCTATTATAATAAAGTAGCCTATTTTAATAAGCCTTTATAGTAAAGTAAAGAGTATTATTATTTATTAAATTTAGGTTCTTTATAAGAAAGTAAGTAAAGGCTTAAACCTTACTTCTATTAATTTTATAATAGGTTTTATTACTTAAAATAAAGTTCTTAAAGTTATACCTCTAACTTTTTATTAAGTTAATATATATATTTTAATAGTTAAATTTTACTAGTTAAAGGTAAATTTACTAAAGCTTTATATAAAGCTTATAATAAAAATAAGTAAAAAGCTAAAGGTTAGTAAATTCTTTATTAGCTTTAGTATAAAAAAAACCTTTATTATAAATTTTTATAGAAATATCTTAAATAATATATTATTTTTAGTAAATTTAGCTTAGTTAAGCTAAGTAATAATATTTTAAATTTTAATACTAAATTCTTTCTTAACTATAGTAAATACTAAGTTAAGGTTATAGAGTATTATAGCTCTTTCTATATTATTAAGATACTAATAGTACTATATATAGGTAGCTTTAATAAAAAAAATACTAAACTTAATATATAATTTATTTTTAATAGTTAAGGCTAATATAACTATAGTAATCTCTAACTACTTAAATTTAAAGGTTTATATTTATAAAAATAATAAATTTACCTTTATATTTAATAGCCTTACTATTAATATTATTTAGATTTATTTTAAGGTTAAGGTATTTAATATTATTAAGTTTTTAAAAAGATTTTATTAAATAATTTACTATTTCTAAAGCTTAAGTAGTTAGATTATTATAAAGATTTTTATTTTTAAGTTATTATTTTATAGGTATTAATAATAATCTCTAAGTATATATAGTATTTCTAAAGGGTAGCTTATTATAAAGTAAGGAGTTATATAAAGTTTTATAAAACTCTTTATTTATTAAGTGCCCTTAAAGCTAAAAAGTTTTAGTATAAAAAGTATTAAGAGTTATTATATAGCTTAGTTATATTTATATATTTATTATTTTAAAAAATACTATAAGGTATTATATATTTAAGGTTAAAACTTATTTAAAGGTTAATGAAAAGTATTAAGCTTACTTTATAGTTTATTAATAGAATTTAGCTAGTTTAAAAGCCTTTAATATAATTATTATATAAATTATTACTTTATTAATTTCCTTTATACTATTATAATAAATCTTATTAAGAATAAACTCTTATTAGTTATATATATTAATAAAAAACTACTAGAATTTATTATATATATTAAGCTTATATTATTATTCTTAAAATCTAATTGCCTATAAAAAAGGTATATATTCTTCTTAACTACTAAGTAAATAAGAAATTACTATATATTAATTAATTTCTATAGAATTTAATAGAGTTTTTAAAAAGGGATTTAATATACTAAAAGTTAAATAAGGGTAGATTTATATTTTTAAAATAGCTTTTTAATAAAAGCTAATATTAATATAGTTTCCTTTTATAAAAAAGTATAGTTTATTTTAGTATAAAATAAAATATTTAGGGTTTTTAATAATTCCTTTATTTCTATACTTATTAAGTCTTTTATTAACTTATTTTTAGGAATATTATATATATTTATATTATAAGTATTTTTATATATTTTAAATAATTCTTTAGTATTATAGTTTATTTTCTAATATTAAATTTATTTATTTAAAGAGGTA
>AFRA01000787.1:0-17957 GCA_000223055.1 Claviceps fusiformis PRL 1980
TTTTTATAATTAAAGATAATTTACTAAAGTATTAAGTTTCTTTTATACTTTATAATTTATTTTTTAATATTAAAAGCTATATTTATTATTTAGCTATTTTTTAAGTTAAGTATTTTAAGAACTATATTATTAATTACTTTTTAAACTAAATATTAAACTATAAAGATATCTTTATAAACTATTAAACTATATTAATTAATAAAAAAAAGTACTTTAATAAAGTTATTAAGTAATTAAATCTTTTACTTTATAAACTTAAATAATAAAAACCTATACTTATTAAAGTATTATTAAAAAGGCTATAGCTTATAATTAAAGTAATAACTTTAAAAAAGATTAAAGCCTTTATTCTAACTAAAATAGCTATTAATATTAATATATTAAAAAGAGTATAAATTAAAAAGATTTTTAATAAACCTTTAGTTAAAAAAAAGTTATAATTAGCTTTTATAAAGTACTTTAAAAAAAAAGAGTTAAGTATTATAAATAATAGAAAAGGAATACTATAAAACTATTTTATTACTTAGCTATATAAAGCGGTTTTTTATAAAAAGGTAGGTATAAACTTATATAACTTTTTTAAGCTTTTTTTTATTATTAGCTAAATTAACTATTAATAAGTATATTATTTATAATAAAGGAATTAAAAAGGTATTTTATTATAATAGATTATTTAAGTTAGTTAAATTAATTTAACCTTAAGAGTATTAATACTAGAAAATACCTAGATTATTTAATTAGAAAATAATAAGCTAGGTTATTAAAACTATAACTAAATTTATAAAGTAATACAAAAAAAGTATATTAATAAACTTATTATATAATAAGTTAGTAAATTTATAGTTAAAGTTAATAATACTTTATAAAAGTAATTATAAAAAAGGCTAAAATTAGTAACTTTATATATTAATTTACTTTACCTAAGCTATAATTTATTTAATTATATAGAATTTTACTTAGTTTAAATTATATAAAAGCTAATTAAAAAAAGAGAATCTTATAAAGTTATTTATTTATATATAATAGTAAGCTATTTATTAAATCTTCTTTACTTATAAGTTTAATTTAAGGACTTAAAAGGTTTATTAATACTAGCTTTAATTAATTATAAGTTTTAAAAAAACTTAATTATAAAAGAATTTATATATAAAGCTAAATTAAAGGTATACTTAATAAATATTAATATTAATAGTACTTTTTACTTCAATAATATTATTAAGCTTAAAAGTAAAGTTTATATAAAGCTTTTTCTTAAAAATATTTAAATACTAATTTACTTCTATATTATACTTAATATAGTTTTAGTTCCCTTAGTTTAAGTGTACTATTTATTTACTAAATATAAGTATTATTTAATTACAGCTAAAGCGCTAAGAAGTTTAGAATAAAATACTATTTTAAAAATATTATAGTTATATTATTTTAAGTAGCTAGCTTAATTATATAAAATATAGTTAATAAAGGGTTACTAATTAAAATTATAGTTAATTTACTTATAATATACTAAAAGAATAAAAATAAAAAAATCAAAGCATTTAATTAAATAGTTAAAGAAAAGATAAAGTTTAAATTAGAAAAAAATAAAATTTTAGTATTAATTATAAAAGAAAAAGGAGATATAATAATAGTGCTTATTTTTAAATAAGCTTTTAAAAGCTAAAAAGCTTAACTAAATACTACTACTAAAGAAATCTAACTATTTTAATAAATATAAATATTTAATTTAAAAGTAAATACTATATATAAATATATTAATTAAAAGGTATACCCTTTTAATAATATTTCTTTAAATAAATTTATTTTTAGTAGAAATTTAAAATAAAAAATAAAGTAATAGAATATACTTAAGAAGCACCTTAATATTAGTAGTAAGTATAAGGAATTTATTATAAAATAGTTTTTTAAATACTTATAAGGGTTTTATTTAACCTAAAAAAAACTTAATTAAATAGTTATTATAATAAAAAAATATCTTACTTTTTAAGAGCTTAATATTTTTAAGAAAATCTTTAGTAATAAGGAAGCTACTTTAAGCTAGAACTTATTATATATTAATAAGGTTAACTCTTTTATTATACTACTTTAAGTTATTAAAGTTATAAAGTATTTAGCTTAGTAATCTAAGTTTATTCTTATCTCTCTTACTTTCTAGTTAAAATTAGTTAAGTTATTAAAGAAAAATTAAATTATAGTTTACTAAAAGAATCTTATAGTTTTTATTAAAACCCTTTTTTTTTAGTAACAAAGAAAGATAGAGGAATTAAGTTAATTCTATCTATAATAAAGTATAATAATATTATAATTAGAAATATAGGTATTTTATAAGGTATTAAAGTATTTAGTAAAGAATTTTCTATATATAAAATGCTTTTATTTATTAATTTTCTTTTTAAATATAATTAAGTAGATTTAGTTATAATAAGTTAGAACCTTACTATAATTATAACTTTAATTAAGCTCTTAAAGTTATATTACTTACTTAAAAAGCTACTAATTTAGTTATATAATTTATTAGAATTATAAGGTATATTCTTTTTAACTTAATACCTTAAGTTTATATACCCTTTTTTAATAATATTATAATAAAGGGACCTATTATTATATATAATAATACTAAAATTCTACTTAAAGTTTAAAAATATATTATAAAATATTTAATTAATTTAAATAATATACTTTTAAATCTAAAACTTATTAGTTATATTACCTTAGTTATTAAAAGTAAATTTTATTAATCTATAGCTATTATTATTAACTATATTTATAGTATATATAGGTATAAACCTACTAAGGAAAAGATTATTAAGCTTAAGCAGTAGGTTACTTATAAAAATATAAGGGATATATACTCTTTTCTTAGTTTTATTACTTTTTATTAACTTTATATACTTTATTTTACTATTATTATACTTTCTTTAATATACTTTTTATATAAAAATATTACCTAAAATTGGGTTTAAAGTATAAAAAAGTAATAAAGAAAGTTATTAATACTATTATAATTACTCTAACCTTATAATTAATTAATTTATTAAAAAGTTATAGAGATATTATACTTATAATAAATACTAGTAATATTAGTTAGGGTGCTATATTATTATAAAAGTCTAATAATAAGTAATATTTTATATAGTTTAAAAGTAGTATATAAAATAATACTAAAGTTAAATAAAATATAATTAAGTAAACGTATTAAGATTTATTCTATACTCTTTATAGGCTTTAAATTTATCTTTTTAATATATCTTTTATTTTAAAAACTAATTTAATAGTTTTAAAGTATTAACTTTAAGGTGCTATTAATAATATCTTTAGTGCTATTATTACTTATTAGCTAAGTTATATCTTATTATTTAACTTTAAGGTCTAATATATTCCTAAGAAGTAATATTTAGCTACTAATAAGTTATTTTAAAAAGGATTTAAACCCTTTAATAACCTTAATAGAGTTATAGAAAAAGATATTAAGTAGTTTATTAATTTATAGCTTTATATTACTTATTTTAAAAAGGTAAATACTATTTACTATAACTCTAAGTTATAGTAAATTATCTTTTACTTTATAATTTTAAATAATTATTAAATTACTTAATAAAGAAGTTTTAAGTATTAAAAAAAAGGTATTTTAATTCTTTATTAATAGTATTAAGCTTTATAAAAAACCTATAGGTATTTTAAAGGGCTTAATGCTTATTATTAATAACCTAAGTAAGTAAAGGTTTATTATTAAGAATATTTATATTTTTATAGCTTATAAGGGAGTAGAAGTAGTTTACTAAGTAGTATATTAATAGTACTATTAAAGAAAAATATAAAATACTATATAAGAAATGCTATATTATTATAAGGTTTACTAAAGGTTTATGCCTTAATATTAATATAAGCTAGTATTACTTATTACTTTAAGTAACTCTATAAGTAAGATATATATTAATACTTAATACTTACTATTTAATTATAGGTATAAGTACCTTTTAGAAGCTTATTATAACCTTATTAAATAGGTAAAAGCTTAGCTAGTCTATATTATTATAATAAAAGCTATTTATTACTCTCTAAATAAGCTAATTAGTAGGTTTAGCTTAATATTATTTATTATTTATAATAAAGGCTTAGAAATAAAAGAGAAGCTTAGTAACACTTTAGTATAACTTAGTATATAAAGTATATAGACCTTCAGCTATAATTTTAAGGTAAATAACTTTATAAAAGTAAGGCATTAGTTACTAGCTTTTATACTTATTAAACTAAGTAGTTTAAATAAAAAATAGCTAAAGTATTTTAAATAAGCTCTTTTTATAAACTATATTACTATTAGGTTTTTATATAGTTAATTTACCTTTTACCTTATTTATAGCTAAGAACCTTTACTACCCTTTAAAGTAAAATTTTTAATTTAGTAACTTATTAACTAAAATAATATAATTATAATATAAAACCTCTTTAAAGCTAGGATTTTGTTATGGACTAGCCTAGATAGCGACTGCAATCTAGTGTCGATGAAGTTATTATTATCCATAAGGGGGAAGGAAAGGTTACTTTCCCCCTCCACTATATGTCTAGTTTATATATAATATATGCTTATAGGGTTTGCCCTCTAGGTAAGGTGGGTTACCTTACATGCTCCTTATATACTCCTTTCCTATTCTACTAAGTATCTAAGCCTCTAGCTTAAATCTATTATATAGCCCCTTACTACACTATTCCCTAGCTATAAGATAGTTAGCAAGTAGTTAGGTTATAATAACACTATTAGGTTATAAGTAATGCGCCCTACTAGGCAGAACTATATATCTTAGCTAGTCCTAATCTAGTACCTAGTATTAATAAAATAAAACCTAAAATAAAAACCTAAATAAAAAATCCTAAATTAGTAAGTTAATTACATTCTAAATATTAACTATAAATCTCCTAGTTAGCTCCCTTAAGCTTATTAGTATTATTTTACTATTATTCTTACTACTAATATCCTATATTTATTAAGCCTTTTATTTAAATATTAATTAATACCTATCTATCCTTTATTATTATTTAATATCTTTTCTATATACCTTCTATAATAATAATAAATAATCTATTACTGCTATTTACTAAATCTAAATAGTAAGCTTTTTTATCCCTACTACTTTACTTATCCTAAAAAACTAAGGTTATAAGATTATATTTACTGCTATTAGTGCTCCTTCTCCTCCTTCTTTACCTTTAAATAGCTACTATATTTTAAGCTATTATAAAATAAAAGGCAATTTAAAGGATAAGTTATATACCCCTATAAATCTCTCCTAGCTAAATATTTAGTGCCTATCCTATATTCTCTATATAGTAAATAATAGCTTATTTTTATATACACTAGGCCCTAGGCATTTCTATAAAGAGTATTAAAAAAGGAAATTAACCTATATAAGGAATACTGCTATATTTACTTAGGGTTTTACTCTTTACTACCTTACCTATAAAATAGTAGTAGCTATTTACTATAGTAAGGCTATAAAAGTACTTTATATTCTTACCTATAATACCTTTAATAGTAAGGGAAAAAAGGTTATTTTAAATAAGCTATTTAAGGCTTTATATAACTGCTTTACTGCTACCCTATATACTATAAAGAAGTATGCTATACTTACTATTACTACTAGCTTCTTACCTATATTATTTTTTTATTTACTAGCCTAACCCTAGTCTACTATTAGTAAGACACCTTTATATTTACTACTTATTCCTACTATTAATTCTACTACTATTTACTTATTAAAAATTAGTATTAACTATATTAATGCTTAGTTATTTAAGGTATAGTATTAGGTTAAATAATTAATACCTATGCATTAAGATTTATTTACTTAGCTTTAGTTATATTAGCCTTTCTTACTAACTTACTTATTATTATATTTAGAGGAATAGGTATATATACCTATACTACCCCCCTTTATTTTATTAGGTATAATGCCCTTTCCTACTATTATTATACCTTTTTTTACTATTAATATACTTTTTCTTACTAATATTATAATACTACTTACTATTTACTAGCTTTAAATATTTATAATATTTATACTTAAGCTACCTTTAGGTATCCTTAGTTCTATACTATAAAGGCCTAACTTATCTCTTACTAATTAAGAGTTACCCCCTTTATCCCCCTTTAGCTTACTCTTTATAGCTATATTAGCTAAATATTATAAAAAAAAGAAAAAGAAAAGAAGGGTTTAGTTAATAACCTTACTTAAGTAATAGTAGGGTATAGAAATATTATAACTAAATTAGAGCCTATATAAGGCTTAGTAGTGTTAAAGTTTATATTAAATAGTATACTATATAGTGTTAATTAAGAGTTATAGTATACCCCCTTTAATTTATTATTAAAATATATATCTCTTTATTATACTTTAAAATTTATTAGTGCCTTAGTATTCTTTAAGTTCTTAAGTAGCTTTTATATTAACTATATATAGCTAATCTATTTAATTAATATATTATAGTAGCTATCTTAACCTTTAGTATTCTTTATAACTAGAATAAACTTAACTTAGTACTTATAGGGTATATTTATACTATTATTTTAAGGCTAAATAAGGCTTAGTTAGGAGTTAAGTAGGACTTAGAAAGGGAGTGGATTATTTAAAATATATTTAATTAAATTAATATAAAAAATAAGGTAAATACTACTAAGGATATTTAGTTTAATAATAAGGGGTATAAAAGCCTTAAGTATAGTGTATTTAGCTATAACCTAGTCTAACTTCTTATTTAGGTAAAGGGTTTAAATATTATAAAGGCTAAACTAAACCTTATTATTAGCTTAGTACTATTCTATAGGGCAGTATAACTAATTAAAGGACTTTTATTAATATTATTAGGTAAAATTAATAATAGCCTAGGTAAGCGCTATCCCTTACTTAATATACTTAAGGAACTAAACTACTTACCCCTTAAGGGATATTTAGCTTTATATAGAAGCTAGTGTATATTATACTAAATTAATATTAAACCTATAAAGGGCTATATATATACTAAGGCTAGTAACTAATAAGTTATAGTTATTAAGTGTAAGCTAGCACGCTACTAAGTATATAGGCTAGTCTATCTAAGCAAAAGAGATTATAATATATAAAACTACCTAAACCTCCTAATTTATATATTCTATACTTTTATTAGTTTATAGGTAGTAGGATATAAAAAGAAGCTACTAGGTCCCTATAAGGGAGTATAGTAATAACTAAAAGCTACTTACTTAGTCTAAGCTATAGTTAGATATAATACTTAAAGGGAACCTATAAAAACGCTATTAGTAGTTTAAAAAGTATTAAGTATATACTTTAGTACTTATACTTATTATAGCCTTTAATTAAATATACTTAAAGAGGTAGTTTATAATAACTATTAAGAACTAAGGGGTATTTAAAGAGTTAGCTAGGAGGTTAGTTATAAAATCCACTAATATCTATAACTAATACCTATCTAGCGCTAAAATAGGCTATAGGAGGCCCTAGCATAGGCGCTAGCTTTTATAAGCTCTATAGTAGTAGTAATTCTATATATACTATATAATATCTATTAACATACCCTTTTAGTAATAATTATAATAAAGAGCTTAAAAGGTTATATTCTTTCCTAAGTAGCCTAATAGGGGTAAGTTATAGGTTTATTAGATTAGTATAATAGTTAGGGGCTTATATTATAGTACTTAAAGGTAGCTATAGAATAGTAAAGCCCTATAAGTATTAATTATATAGTCCCTAACCTACTAGTGTATAGCTATTTTAGTAGGAAATCTCTAGGCCCTTAATTATACTGCTATAATCTTTAGGTAATATATAGAATTAGCTTATATACCTTAATCCTAAAGGCTTTAGAGATAGTTATTTATAAAGAAGTTATAGCCTTATAAGTTAACTATTATATTATTAGTTAGGGGCTAGTCTTACTTTAGTATTAGGGTAGGAGGGGTATAGAATAGCTATAATAGGTATATAACTAATATTAGGCATAGTAATAGCTAGGCTAATATAAGGGCCCTTAATTTATCCTACTTATAGTAAGATAGTGCATTAAGGTAGGCTACTTAAGAGCCTAGTTAGTAATAAAGGTAAAAATTAAAGAGAGAGAGAGTCTCTACTTAGTATGCCTAATATTTTAATATTTCCTAAGGGCTAGTAAAGTATTCTAAGTTTTTATAGTAAGTAAGGATTATAAATAACTTAAAGACACTATAAAGCTTAGTAAACTATGCCTTAAGGTATAAAATAATACTAAGTAGCTTTTTATTATAAATTATATAGTTTTGTTAAGGGGCTATAAGCTAAGTAGAGTAGTAGGTAATAGGTTATAGTATACCTACTATATTATACTATAAGAGGCAACCCCTAATAGCCTCCTTTAATGCATTAGCCTTTACTACTATATTTAAAGTAGGGTCCTATTAGGCTAGAATTAAAGCTAAGGAAAATGTATCCTTAAGGCACTAAAAGGCTATTTAGTAAGCTAAAGATTAAATAAATAGAGTGCCCTTTTTAGTAAGGTTAAGTAAGGGTTTAATAAGGTTTAAAAAGTTAGCTATAAATTCCTAGTAAAAGTTTATAAAGCCTAAGAAGCTATATATACCCTATAGCTATATTAGTGCCTCTTATTTATAAATAGTAGCTACCTTAGCTAGGTTTAGTTACACTATATAGCTAGTTTATACTATAAACCCTAGGTACTTAACCTTAGTTATGCTAAAGGCACACTTACTAAGGTTAAGATATAGGCTAGCCTATTAGAGGTAGGAAAGGATCTCCTTAGTACACTATATATGCTTTTTATGTATACTACTAGTGTAAATAAGGATATTATTAAGATAGGCTATTATATAGACCCTTAATACATCCCCTAAGGCGCTATTAATGTAATATTAAAATGTTATAGGTGCTTTAGCTAGGCTAAAGGGGTAAATAAGCTATTTAAAAAGGCTAAAATATATATAGAAGGCTATAAAAGCCTTATCCCCTTATATAATATATAAGTAATAAAAAGCAGTATAAATATTTAATTTAGTAAACTACTAAGTGCCTACTAAGGATTATAAAGTCTCCTTAATAAGTAGTAATAAGTACTAGTTTTAATTTATAATTTTATTTAATACTTTATAGTTTATATAAAAATATTATTCTTTATTTACTTTTTTAACTAAAAGCATTAGTATAGCTATTAAAAAGAAGGAAGCTTTAATTTAGCCCTTATTTATAAGATTTATAATCTATTTTTATATTTCTAATAGCTAGTCCTAAGGTATATTATAAAGTAGCGCCTAAAGCAGATCTAGTAGGCTACTATTAGGGTTTTATTATAGTTAAATATAATAGTTAGCCTACCCCTAGTAAGGAGGAAGAGCGTTAGTGTTTTTATAGTAAAATAAATCCTTAAAGTTAGCTAATTTACTTAATAAAAAGGAAAGGTCCTTATTCTCTTCTAGAATTATTAGGTCTACTATAGATATAAGGATAATATTAATCTCCTATAGGCTTATAAATATAATGCTACTTACTTTGCTTAACTATAGAGCTTAATAAGCTAATTTTATATAAACTAAGCCTATAATAGCAGTTATAGGTAAGGCTACCCTTTAGGTATCTAAGGTATAAATCTCTAAGCTATTCTATATATAAATAATAAAAAGGCATTAAGCAGCATATAATATAATATTATTCTAAGCTATCTATAGCGCCCTTAGGATATAGTCTTATAAAAGGCCTAGGATTATATAGGCTACTATAGGGAATAACTAGCTATTTAGGTTAGCACTAAACTAAATAAGGTAAGTAATTCTTAGGCACTAGGAGGCGTTAGTATAACTATACTATATAACTATTATAGCAGTAGTTAGTGTATATAGTTAGGCTAAGGTAAGGCATTAAAGGCCTAGCCTTTAAACTATTTATTTACTTATAATAATATAGCTATTATAACTACTATTTACTTAGGTATTAATAAACTTAAAACTATTATATAGGAGAGGAAGAAGAAATAATACCTTCTTTATATAATATTCTATCTTCTTATAAATATTTAAGCTAATACTATTATAGGTATAATATAGACTAATACTACTAATATATATCCTATTACTAAAACTTATATAATAAAGCTATTTTTTTTTAAACTAAAGTTATTATTACTGCTTAGTGCCTTCTTATTAAAAGTATTTAAGGCTTTAATATTAAAATCCCTTATTAAGCAATAGGTAGAAAGCTATATATAGTTTTAAATAAGGTAACTATTACTACTATAATATAAACACTAATAGGTAGCTTTATAGCACTTAATAATATCCTATAAAACCTAGGTTACCTAGATTATACCCTTAGTATCTATAGGCTTTATACCTAACCTACTCCTACTAAAGAATTTATAACCTTACTTAAAGCCTAAAAACCTAGTAGAATTAATACCTATTATAGCTATATTACTATTCTAATTATATTTAGTTTAAGCATAATAATAAGCCTTAATACGCTCCTTAATGTAATATAAGTTAATATTTAAGGCAATACTATAGTATTATATAACTACTATATAGTAGTTAAAGTAGGGGATATTATAGCCTATATAGCAATCCCTTATTTACTTATTAAGTCTAACTTAAAGCTAAGTAAGTTTTACTATATCTACTTAAATACTCCCTTTTATAAAGTATAACTTTTATTTAAAATAAATAAAGAAATTTATAAACTATTTATTTAGGTATTATTTTAGCTAGTTTAACTCTATAACTATACATTCCTTTTAATAAGGGTTTATAAATATAGTATTAAGGTATTTAAGGAAATAGCTTAGTATATACTAGTAGTTACTACCTAGCTTAAAGAATAAAGCTATTTATACTTAAATTTTAGGTAATAGGTTTTAATAAATAAAGAACTACTTATTATAATTAGTGCTAATAAAGTTTAAGTTAGCCTTTAGCTTATATACTATAAGGCTTTACTAAGCTTAAAATAAGGCCCTATTTTTATTATAGGGGTTCCCTATTAGGAGTAGCTTATGCTTAAGTTATACCTAGTTAGCCTATATTAGAGTATTTATATAGAATGCCTAGTTTATTATAGCTATATAGTAGTGTAGTTCCTTAAGCTAAGCTACTAATAAAGTAATAGTTTTATAGAAATAGTGTAAGTCCTATATATTACTTAATTAGGCTACTTATTTATAATACTAAGGATTTATTATGCTATCTTTATAAAGATAGATATTATAAGTAGCGTTATAATAGATAATAATTATTATAGACTAGCCTAAATAATAACTATAATCTAGTGTTAATAAAGTTATTATTATTTATAAGGGGGAAGGAAAGGTTACTATCCCCCTCTACTATATATCTAGTTTATATATAATATGTGCTCGTAGGGTTTGCCCTCTGGGTAAGGTAGGTCACCTTACATGCTCCTTACATGCTCCTTTCCTGTTCCGCTAAGGATCCGAGCCTCCAGCTTGAATCCATCACAGATTTATATTCTTAACTAAAAGAAAGTAAATATAGTAGCCACTAAAAAAAAAGCTTTAATTTTAAAAATAGCTTATAGCTAGAATTAATAAAACCTAAGCTACCTTTATTTATAAGGAATCTAATTAATTAGTTTCTAAAGATCTTATTTTAGTATATAATATATATTATATAATAGATATATTCTTAACTAGAAAATTAACTATAAGGTAAAATAGGCCTTTTAAAGTCTATAGTTCAGTGTTAATTATAAAAGTATATAAGCTTTAAACCTTAAATAGGATTATTTTTAATAAAATAATTAATAATAATTATATTAAAAAGTTTATACTAAATACTAATAGTTAGTAAATATTCTTTATTAATAACTAATTATACTAATTACCTAGTAATAATACTACCTTAGTAAACTTAAATAATAAACTTATAACTTTACTCCCCTTATATACTAATTATAATATATTTAACTAAATAGTTACCTATACTAATAAGCCCTTTTTTTAAAGGGTATTTTAAAAAAAGAGGATTCTTTAAATAAAAAAGTAAATATACTATTTTAATAATATCTTTACTATTAAATTAAAGTCTAAATACTAAGCTTTACTAACTAATAGTAGCTTTAATATTAAGTATATTATCTTTCCCTTAATTATTAATAATTCTTTTTTTTTAATATATTTATTTTTGCTTTTTTAGCTTTTTTTACTTTTTTTAATAGTAAGGTATTATTTACTTTATTACTTAAAAAGAGGGAAACACTATAGCTTTTACTTATTCTATTTAATTCCTTAAGTTTTATTACTTTTATTATATCTTATTAACTATTTAACTAATTATTTTAAGGATTTTATTACTTAAGGTTTAACCCTTTCTCTTTATAGCTTAATATTTTTATTATTTCTTTTTTCTCTTTTTTATTATTTCTTTATTTAATTAAATAATTTACTTACTTAACCCTACTTTAATTCCTCTCTCTACCTTAACTTTTCTTTTTTTTTCGTAATAATTCTTTATATTTAGCTATACTTTATAAATAAATTTAGCTTATTTAATTCTTTAATATAAAATAAAGAGGAGGTATATTAATAAAGATAATAAGTACTATATCCTTATTTAAGCTATTAAAGTTAAGTATTTTAGTATTAGAAACTCCTTCTTTATATTAATAAACTTAACCTTTTTCTTTAAAAAGGGAATTAAAAAATAAAAATTACTAGCTTTTAAATAATAGCCCTAAGCATATACCTACTTATAATTCTTAGACTTCTAAATATAATTACTATAAGTATTATTATAAACTTTTCTAAAAGAAATATATTTATAATAAGGTATATTTATATACTCTTTAAAAGCTATAACTATTTTAAAATATATATTAAAAAAAAAGGAGTAGAATACTATATTTATTTACCTATATATTTATATAAGGAATAATAGCTTTTATTTAGGCTACTTTATAATAGCTATTATAAAATACTCCTTAAAATATATAAGCTTAGTAGGAATAAGAATACTATTATACTACTTTTTAGTATAAATAAGTTTTTAAAGTTCTAAATAAGTATATAAAATATCTCTAAAAAGATCCTTTTAAGGATTTATAGCTTGAAAGAAATTTATAAAGTATTTTAGTTAATTCTTAAGCTTTTTCTTTTAAAGGCTTATTAGTAAATATATAGAAACTCTACCCTTACTAATATTAATACTACTAAGTATAAAGATTTAAAAAAGATAATAAAACTATGAGCCTATTAATTTTATTCTATATTATTTAATTAAATAGTTTATATACGATATAAGTCTTAATAGTTATATAAAAGATCTTACCTTTATTATACTAAGTAAGATTATTAAAGGAAAATAAGGACTACTCTTTAAGTTTCTAAGTAATAATATTAATAATATTAGGAAGCTAGGAATAAGAGTATTTAGAATAATCTATAATATATAGCTTAATAATACTAATAAGAAAAAGTTAAAAAAAAAGAAGTAAAAAGAAAAGGGAAGGGAAAGAAGCTATACTTAAGAAAGGATTTTATATATAAAGTTAGTGCTATAATTTACTACTTATAGGCTAATAGCTAGTAACTAATTAAATAATTTATTTAGTAACTAGCTTACTTAAAGAATATTAATAAATTATATTATTATAATAAATATATTAATATATACTACTACCTTACTCTTCTTTCTTTTTTTCTTTTTCTCTCTTTCTTTATAACCTATACTTTTAAACCTTCTCTTATATAAGCTATTAATATCCCTATTTTTACCTACTATTTTTATTACTATTATTTACTTTATTTAATTACTTAATACCTTACTATATTCCCTTATTTTTAAAGTTATAAATTTTACTTATTTTTATAAAAAAATATTATAAAATTATTTTCTTTAATTCTTTTATAGTTTAACTATTTAATTAAATAGTAAAATAAATAACTATATTCTTTAGTAATATAAAATCCCTTAAAATATCTATTATATTATACCGAATAAAGTAAATTATTTCTTGCTTTAAAGTTTACCGACCTTTATTACTTTTACTAAATTTTTTAATGAATTTAATACTTTTTATATTACTATAAAGGCCTTACTTATTAATATATTACTTAATTAAATATTCTTAGCCTAGCCTATTATTTTTTACCTTAGGTTTTATTAAATAGCCTATACTATATACTTTAATCCTTATTAATTTAATTAAAATAACTTTATAAAAGTTAAATTAATTAATAATAGTTAAACTAAATTAACTTAAAATAGCTATTTAAATAATATTTATAGGCTTTTTTATATCCTTTTTATTAGCTATAAATATAACTAACTTAATTAGTTTATCTTTATTACTATAAAAAGAATTATTAAATAAGGCCTTAAAAAATATATTATTATTCTCCCTTTTAAATTCTATATTAATAATAAAAGTATTATAATTAAAATATATAAAAATAAAGCTTTAGGAATATACTATAGGCTTTTAAATAATAACTTTATTAATATATAGTATAGTAGTTAATTAAATATATACTTACTTTATTAAGCTTAGTATAGTAAGTACTTAGTTAAAGGATTTATTTATTTTATAAATTACTAAACTACCTTTATTTTTAATTACTATAAGGAATACTTTTATTTCTATAATACCCTCCCTTTTAGCTATAAAGCTAGATTTTAAAAAGTTATAAAAAGATTTAAATAAGTTTTATAGTAGCTAAACTACCTATATTAATTTAAGGCTATTATAGTGCTAGGGCCCTTTTAAAGTAGTTTATATAAATATAGCTATACTTACCTTATAGGTCTTCTTTATACTTTATAAGGCCTTTCTAATATTTATTTTATAAAGATTTTAAAGAAATAGTAGGAAATAAAGATTTTAGTTAGGACTATTATAGGGGTATACTTTCTTAAATAATAAGCTAATGTAATAAATTCGAGCTAGAGGCTCGGATCCTTAGCGGAGCAGGAGAGGGGCATGTAAGGCGACCTACCGCACCTATAGGGTAAACCCTATAAGTATATATTATATATAGAATAGATATATAGTAAAGGGAGATAGTAGTCTTTCCTTTCTCTTTATAAATAATAATAACTTTAGTAATACTAAATTATAGTAGCTATTTAGGCTAGTTTATAATAATTATTATTTATTATAACGTTATTTATAATATATATTTATATATATATAATATAATAAATCCTTAGTATTATAAATAAGTAGCCTAATTAAGTAATATATAAAATATATACTACCTTTATAAAACTATTGCTTTAATAGTAGCTTAGCTTAAAGAATTACATTACTAAGCAGCCTTAATAAATTAGGTATTCTATATAGATACCTTAATATATCTAAACTAGGTATAACCTAAATATAAACTTCTTTTAATAAAAAACCCTTATAATAGAAATAAGGCCTTATTTTAGGCTTAGTAAAGCTTTATAATATATAAGCTAAAGGCTAACTTAGACTTTATTAATACTAACTATAATAAGTAGTTTCTAATTTACTAAAACTTATTACTTAAGGTATAGATATAGGTTACTTTATTCTTTAAGCTTAGTAGTAATTATTAATATATATTTAGTTATTTCCTTAACTACTTTAATATCATATTTATAAACCCTTACTAAAAGAAGTATATAGTTATAAAGCTAAATTAATTAAAGTAATGCCTAAATAAATAATTTATAGATTTCTTTATTTATTTTAAATAAAAGCTTTACTTAGCTAAAAGTAATATATAGGCTAATATAGTAAAGCTTACCTAGCTTTAAATAGAACTTAATAAGTAAATAAAAGATTACTATATAAGTTATAATATTTTTTACTTTAACTTTTTTATAGTAGTTATATAATACTATAGTATTGCTTTAAATATTAATTTATACTAAATTAAAGAATATATTAAGGCTTATTACTAGCCTTAAACTAAATATAACTATAAAGGTAATATAGTTATAATAAGTATTAACTTTATAAAATTTATAAGCTTTAAATAAAGCTATAAGTCCTTTAAAAAGGCTAAGGTTAGTATAAAACCTATACTCTTTAGAAGAGTAGTATAGGCTATATAGGTTTTAAAAAATATTATTAAATACTATAAGGCTACTTAATAATATTTATAGTATAATAATAATAGTTATTATATTAAAAGCTATACTTAGCTCTTAGCTTACTACCCTTTAAAAGAACCTAAAATTAAGGTTTTAAATACTATTAATAAAAAGGCCTTTAATAATAATAAAAAGTTTAACTTAAAGAAAAATAGTTTTATTATATAAGTTTTAATAGTAAAATATATATTAATAATAATAGCTTATACTATACCTATATTAATAATAGCTTAAATATTTATAAAAAGATAAAATATTATATAAAGAAAGTACTATTCTTTCTTTCTTTTTTTTATAATAGTTTTAAGTTTATTAATACTTAAGTAAATAATAGTTATAATAGCTATATTATTATAAATAAAAGTAAAGTTTAAAAACTAAGCCTTTAATAAATCCCCTTAACTTAACTATATATCCTTACTACTACTATAATAATAATAAAGTATAGCTATATTAATACTTTTTAATAGCTATAAATTATTTATTTTATTTAATTTAGGGCTAATCTAAATAAATAAATATTCCTTATAATAGCCTATATAATCCTAGGTTCTTTATAAAACTATATTCTTAAAGCACTATAAATAGCTTAAAATAATATTATATTATATACTATTAAGCACTTACTTATTATTTACTTATAAAGTAGTTTATAAATTTATACCTTTAATACTTAAAATATAATATTACTAATAGTTACTATAATAGGCTTAGTATATACTAGCCTAGCTTAGTATATATTAAAGTTAAATAAGGTAAGTAGTATTATAGCTATAAGTTTATAAGAAATTAATATTATTCTTACTTTTATAATAGGCTTAGTATATTTAAAGAAAAATAAAAACCTTTCTTTATTATTTAGTAACCTTACTAACTTTAAAGACTTATTTTATTATAAGAATATTAATACTTTACTTTCTTATTAAAGCTAGGCTAATTATTATATTTAACTATAATATAATTTTAATAATAATATACTAAACCTACTTTAGGCACCTCTTTATAATATATTATAAAATTAGCTATTAGAAATATACAAATAAATTATAAACTTAATAAATAAAGGTTAAATTTAAGCCTCTTTCTTTTTAATAACTATATTAATATTATTAATTAAAAAGGTAGGGGATAGCTAGCGTTTTTATATAAACTATAAGGTATTAAATAAAATCATAAATTAAAACTATTATTTATTATTACTTATTAAGAAGACTTTATATTCCTTAGCTAGTATTTATTAGTTTATAAAGTTAAATATTTATATTATATTTTATGATTTATATATAGCTAAGGAGAATAAAGCTTTAATAATATTTTAAATAAGGTTTAGCTTTTTTAAATAGTTAATATACCTTTTTAGCTTAGCTCAAGTACTTATAATATTTTAATAATATATTAATAAAGCCTTAAGGGATATATTAAGGGTTTATATTATAGCCTATTTAAATAATATTCTTATCTATATTAATAATATATATAAAAAGTATATAAAGTATACTAAAGATATTCTTTCTTACCTTTAGTAGGCTAGCCTATACCTTAATATTAGTAAGTATACTTTTAATATAATTAAGGTTATGTTATGGTTTGGTCTTTGACCTAACCTTAGGCTGCGTGCTGACGGACCGCACCAGCTGGCACCCACCCTAGCGACGACCGACCAATATAGATGTTAATTGATCAGATCTTGCTAACCTGATTAATGCATATCCTTTTACATAGCTTGGTGCAGCTAGTAAGGGGATCCGGGCGACCGGTATGACTGCGCTGACATCCGCGATAACCTAATCGGGTTAGTCCATAACAATTAATCAGGTTTCCGAGGTCACAGGTTCGAGTCCTGCCGGAACCTAGG
>AFRA01000788.1:0-17960 GCA_000223055.1 Claviceps fusiformis PRL 1980
GCCACTACGGAGTAAGTAAGCTTATACTAATATTCTAATATTCTTAAAAAATCATTTTTTTTTCTAGTTATAGCTAGGAATTAAACCTATAGCCTCGTAGAGCAGTGCTCCACTATGGTGGCTTTTACGCAAGGTGCGTGCAGTGCAGCCAGACCACTGCGCCACTGGGCTCATAACCTGTTAAAAAAAGAGAGGTGGGATCCGGATCCCTAGAACTAGAATTACAAAGGCTTATATACTTTTAACAAGGCTATAAGCTTAGAATAAGCTTTAACTAGAAGGTATAAATAATAAAATTTAACTCCTCCTTAAGCTATATAACTAAGGAAAAGATATAGGCCTATATAGAATAAATATAAAAGACTATTAATATAGTAAAAGGCAATATAAAGAAGGTATAGAAAAGGTAGAGTACCTTTACTAATAAAAAGCATTAGGAGATTAATTTTAATATAGAAGACTAGGTATATATAAACTATAAAGGGTAGATATTTAACTAACCTAGCAAGAAACTTAATAACCTATAGGCTAAATTATATAAAATCCTAAGCTAATAGGGTATAATATTTAAGCTAAACCTATTAGTAGTAATTAAGGTATACTAATAATTCTATATATTAAAGCTATAGAAAGCTATAAAAAACCCCCTATTAAAATAATATAATAAGCAACTATTAATTAACCTAGTAGATATAGAAATTAAATAGTAGCTAGAAACTATTATAGCCTTAAGAATATAGTATAGTATCTTATAATATTAAATAGAATAGAAAGGGGCTAATAAAAACCTAAAGTAGTATAATACTAGGAAACTCTATTACTAGCTACTAAAGCTATAAAACTTTTATAAAAAAAACCCTAATATAGTAAAGCTACTATATAATCTATAAAAATAATTAAAACACTACTAAATATAGGAGGGACTGCTACTAAGGTTATTTAAAGATAATACCCTAGTATAGCTAAGGGTTATAAAGTATATAGAGTGTATAAAGAAGGATATCCTTTAGGCTAAGAAGGAGAGAATATAAAAAACCCCTATAGAGGCAAAGGGTAGCCCTAGCAACCCTACTAAGGCAAAGAAGCAGAAGTAAGTAGCTACCCTAAGGGCTCTATAGAAGGATATATAAAATAAGGAAGAGGATAAATAAAAGTAATAAATAAAGCCCTAAGGGAGCTTAGATATAGAGACACTAGGAGTGCATAGCCTAGTGTCTTTTATAAGTGTATAATTATAACTAAGTAATAAGCTTATAGCATAGTTTATTAATAAGCTATTAAATAAAACTTAAGATAAAGACTATAAGGGATTTCTTTAGTATAAGGGCATACCTATATTAAAAAGGGGGGGGTAATATTATAGGCTATAGGCCTATAACTATAGAATAATAATAGTCTAACTCTATATAGAGCAAACTTACTATAAACTAAAATAAGGAAAATCTATAATAATATATTTAAAGCATATAATACTACTATAACAATCTTTACTATAGAATCCATAATAACCTATATAGAACACTACTTATGCTAACTATAGAACTAATAGAGTTTTCTATAATAAACACAGTAGCTAATAGAGGAAACCTAAATAAACAGAATAGGGAAGTATAAAGCATAGAAGGGGAAATAGGACTTTGGGAAGTTTATTCTTATTCTCTAGCTTTCTTGTTCTTTTCTAGTCCTTACAAATAGAAGTAGAGTTCCGACCTACACATTGTCTATTTCCGTGCCGTGACACGAAAACTCAATGTGTCGCCACCGCACTTCATGGTGCACACGGCACGCGCAGGTGCGAACAAGCGAGGAAATATCTATTCTACACATTACCCTTTCCTTTGCGGTCAATGCCCAGCCGTGCCTGACTAGACCCGTCATCGCGATGGTGATGGTCTGTTCCCAAAAGTCATGACGTCACGCGCCGTGGCTGCCAGCTCGGTCCAGTCCTGTCCCCAAGTTTGAAGGCAGGTGCGCGTGTGACAGACCGACCATCTGGAAAAAACCCTGCGTCAGGTGCGCCGTCGAGTGCTCACCACGTCGACTACTCCCTCATTCTTGTTCAATCTTTTATTGTTTCATCCTGTTTTTTTCGTTCATGTGACCACAAAACCTCCCTCATAAATGCTCCCCAACCGCGCGAATGAGCCGACGCGTGCCGACCGCGACAACAACAACAACATTGCGCGCCCTGAAGCAGTTTTGGCCAGCCATCTTTGCAGCCACGACACTCGTCCAACTTGGTCTCTATCAATGGGCAAGACGATGGGCCATATCGGGGGCTCCCGTCCTCACGCTCTTCATCCTGCAGGGCGAGGCCCAAGGTAGAAGAATCCTGCCGTTTGCTCACGTGTGGTCGCTGTTCACGACGATCAATTTGGCCTACGCGGTAGCGTCGACGTCGTGGCTCCTCTACTGGGGTTTCGCCGCCATCTGCTACCCTGCCATCCTGGTCACTTGTCTGTTCCAATTCGAGGCCGTCAGTGCCTTTGCGCGCCGGGTTCTGAGGGTCTTCATCCGACAGCTGCATTTTATTGGTGACAAGATTGCGCTCTTTGATATCCCTGCGCTGGAAATCGACACCGAGGTGGATGGCTTGCTGGTCCTCCGCGGCATCACTTTTTCCCTATCCACGCTGAGCTTCGAGGTACATGGCGTGGAAGTGGGCATCAAGCTATCCGATGACCTCGAACTCGCCATCCAGACCGAGACGGTCAAGGTGTCCCTGTTCAGAGGCATCGACGTGGGAGACTGCTACGCGAACTTGAAGGGGGGTCAGTATGAAATGACCTTTGTGGACATGGAGCGGAAAACCAGTGACGATCATGGAGAGGCTTTGATGGTCGACACGTTGCTCCCCAAGGCGTCGTCTCACGGACACCGTCCAGAACTGATCCGCATGAAGAGTGAAATGACGCACGGAAAACCGCCCAAGGATTCTTCATATGTGACGGCGATCCAGGCCATGCGGCGGTATCGCCTGGATAACATCGCGGCGGAGGCGCAGTACAATCAAGTCCTGAAGGGCATTCGCGAGTCGAGCACCATTCAAACGGCACGAACGCATATCGACAGTACGTCAACGGGTGAGGATGCCATCAGGGCCGCCATCTGCTCCAAGCTGCATTCCAAGCCATCAGTGCCGCATCCGCCCATGCGGTCGGTCAAGGTTACCACCCTACAGAGACTGCCACCACCCACAGTCCGAGGGTTTCTGCACCGCTTGCCCATGCTGCTTAGACTGCTTCTCAACCCAATCTCCTACTTCCATCCCGTCAGGATGGCCTCCATCACGGCCACAGCTTCGGGCAAATGGATCGAAACTATGCTAGAGCAGGGCTTGTTCAAAGGATACGGGGACTGCGACCCCGACGTTCGAACTGTTCAGAACCGCATCTCCAAGTGGGTTTCGGATGCAAACTTCGCCATTGTCCTGGGGAACATGCAAGGAAACGCACAGGTACCCGTAGACTCTTCCTATGATATAACTTGCCAAGTGGCATTTGACCAAATGCTCGCGTTTCGAGCCCTGCCTCACGCTGCTTATCTTAATCAGGTCGTGAGCTTGAGGGGAGCCGACGCGTCGGTAGCAATCCCTTCGATCTTGTTGCCGCATCACGAACATCTCATTCCAGAGAGGCCCATACCAGGAGAAAAGAAGGAAATTTGGGAGCCATATAGTACGACGACTACTACTCGTCTCGAGCGGAGCGCGCAAGATGCTCGTGATGACGACAGCACAAGCGAGACGGACAAGGACCAGGTTCATCTACGACTTGCCGCACGGGTGCACCTCCCCGCCAAATTTGACCAAGAACTGCTCGAATTTGTAGCCTTGATTGTCAAGGCCAGCAAATTGATCGATATGGGGGGAACAGCACGAACGTCGTCGTCGTCGTCGTCGTCGTCGTCGTCGTCGTCGTCGTCATCATCATCATCTCGTGAGGACGGACGCAAGCTCAGCGAAGTGGCCGGAGCCCTCAACCAGAAGATGAAGGACGGAATCAAGAAAGCCGTCATGGCCAACGATCAGTGGCTGGCCAAGCTCGTTGGGAAATTGATGAGGAAGCTCGAGATTGTGAATGGCGACGTGGGATATACTGGCGATATCTCCATTCCGCTGGAGCCCTACCGCCGGACAGGGTGGAAGGAAGTGGAAGGCGAGAAATTGCTGCGGTGAAGACATGCCCTAGAGTAATACCTGAAATTGGCAAGCGATATGTATGTCATTAGCAATGCAGGAAACATGAAAAATCACCCTTTGCTTCCTCAAATAACCGGAGATGCCAACGCTTGTCATGGAATTTTTAGTGTGACAAGATGAGCTACCATACCACTCAGGCACACGCGGGCCAGTCTCCACTTCCATCCAGTCTCACATAAACGAGCACGGATTAATCTCGGCAGGTTAGAGTGGGTCGAGCCACATGATAAGCCCACTCATCTGGCTCATATTCAGACCCACCCGGTCCAACATGAAGTCCCGACGAAGCTTTGAAGCTTCAAAATAAGTTTCCGACACCGCAACGCCAGAAATCCTCCCAAAGACCGTCCCCGGCTCGGCCAGCACCAACAGCGCGTCATGGCTCGAATTGCCACATAGCGACATCTCTCGTCCCCAGTATCAAATCTCAACCTCGGCAATCGAAGCAGTCACCCGTTCATCTTGTTTCCTTTCCACACCCCGCCTCCAACCTCCCACCATGACATCGCCCCCCTCCTCCTCGCCGAGCCTCTTCACCGCACCGCAGCCCATCCGCGCGCTCTTCAGGCTCTTCCCCCTGCGGGTGCACGACGCGGAGGCGCTTCCTGCACGGGCGCCGGACCGGGTGCGCCGGCGGGCGAAGCTGCATGTGTTTTCGACGGAGGAGGATGCGGTGCGTGGGCGGGCGAGCTATAATCCGGGGTGTTTGAAGTGGCAGGTTGGTTTTGTTCTGAATTTGAGTGTTTTTTTTTTTCTGTGAAGACCGGAAAAGAGAAGAGATGGAACAGGCAAGATACAAGATAGGAAGATAGGAAGAATTAAAAAAAGAAAAAGGAAAGAAAAGAAAAAAATAAAAAGAAAGAAAAGAAAGAAACAAAGAAAGAAAAGAAAAAGACAGGAAAGGATAAGAAAAATAGAACTAGAACATATAAAGATAAAGATAAAGAATTGGAAAATGACACATTCAAATACACACTTCATTCTCGCGCAGCAAACAAACGGCTGACACAAAATAGACCTATCTCCGCATCGCGAACCTCGAATTTGACCTCGTCCCCTCCACAAACCACGCCTCCCCCTCCGGCTCCCTCCCCTTCCTCCTCCCCGCCTCGTCCGACTCCCGGCCCGACATCACTCTCACGGGCTCCCTCATCGCCCAGTACGCGCAGAAGCACTCCTCGCTGCTACCTCCCTCCGCCGAAGCAACTCCCCGCGAGGAAGCCTACCGGTCGCTGCTCGCGCAAAACATCCGTCCAGCATGGGTACTACTTCCCCAGTTTTCCCTCCTTTAACCATGATAATCATGACCTCCAAGGAGTCATTCTAACCACACGCAGCTGTACACCCTATACGTCAACCCGGTCCACACAGCGCTGCTCTCTAGACTCTACCTGCCGTCCTCGCCGCTGCTGCAGTATCCGATCCTGCAGATGCTCCGCGCCGCGGCCACGGCGGAGATTCTCAAAACGACCCGCCGCGCCATACTACAACCCGAGACGATCTACGAGGATGCGCGGGAGGCGTTTGGGGCACTCTCGGCGTATCTCGGCGCCGAGACGTGGTTCTCGCGCGGTCCAGAACCGGGCCTGTTGGATGCCGAGGTTTTTGCGTATACCTTCTTGATTGGGGAGGCGGTGCAGGAAGGGGAGCGGCCGATGAAGTGGGAGGATGATGTTTTGGGGAGGTGCATGGCCGGATTTGCGAATCTGGTGGACCATCGGTCGAGGTTGTATTGGAGATGTTGGGGGTGATGGTGTGTGTGTGTGGGGGGTGGTTGTATTTGTAAATGATGATTATTGTGGGTGTGGGTTTTGATTTATGATGGAGGGCTGGTATTGTACGAGTATTGTGTTTAGATGTTGATGGGATAGATGGGATTATGTTTCTTTTTCTTTTTCTTTTTCCCTTTTCTTTTCTCTTTCTCCTTTCTTCTCTCTTCCTCTTTCTGCTGCTTTTTTCTTCTTCTTTTCCCCTTTTCTATTCCCTTTTTTTTCCTTTTTTTCTTTTTTGCATTCTCTCGCCAAACTCAGAGATAGGTCCGGGCAATGAACGACAATGGGGTCATGTCATGAGGGAGACGCAAACACACCTTGTGCATGACGTGCGATGCGGAATCGCGGCACGGTCTGCGTGCCATGTGAGAGGATGAGAATGTTTGACTGGTCTGTCGGGGCCATGAAACAAACGCAGATGCTGGAAACACAAACAACGGATGCTGTGGAGACGCAGATTTGTGAATCTTGTCTGTGGGCCGTCAGATTCTGGATATTGTTTCTGTTGATATAATGGAGGCAGTTCCTGCGGCCGGCTTCTTGTTTAGAGGTGCATGTTAGGTTGCCAGTCCTATCTTCTACACCCTAGTAGAAAGAACGTCAAGCCCCCTCTCCTTCTTGAGAACAATAAAAAAAAAAATTGTGTAGGAGACCGAGAAAGAGAACAAAATGGGCATGGATGCTGGCTTCGACGTTGGCTATCCCTAGCTCATTTTATGTTATTCTTTTTCTTTATTCTTTTTCTTTATTCTTTTCCTTATTCTCTCTTTTTATTCTCTCTTTTCTCTCTTAATTCTTTTTTTATTTATTCTTTTATTCTTTCTTCTTCTTTCTTCTTTCTTTTTCTTTCTTCTTTCTTCTTTTTCTTTTTTTTCTTTTTCTTCTTTTTTTTTCTCTTCTCTTTCCTCTTCTCACTCTTTCCCACAGGCAGACGAAACGGAGGGGTCAAGCAACAATTCCAATTCCTCTCAGAGCGTACCACTGTATGATATCAAGGACGTTCCCGGCAAAGGCAGGGGGCTGATCGCTCGCTGCGGTATCCCAAAAGGCACTCTGGTCCTTGTCGAGAAGCCACTGGTCATCGTTCCCCCGACTCCAAGTCCAGCATTTATTCCCGCCATCGAAGAGGCGTTGAAGTGGAACATTGCAGACCAGCTTCGGCAACTGTCCAAGGAGCAAGTACGACAGTTCCTGTCCCTGCACAACAACTATCGAGGACAAGAACTGCACCCCTTCCTTGGCATCGCCCAGACGAATGCCCTGCCCTGTGGTCCCGACTCATCCACCGGCGCAGTCTATGCTACGGCGTGCCTCATCAATCATTCTTGTCGTCCAAACTGCGGCCACAGCTGGAACAGCGAGGTGAAGCATGAGACCATATATGCCATTCGGGATATTGCGGCCGGCGAAGAAATCACCATTGGATACCTCGAGAGCGGTAGCCATGCTGAGCGGGCAAAGAGTCTCAAAGCCTCGTTTGGCTTTGACTGCGCTTGTGAGCTTTGCCGCCTCCCCGTGGCTGAGTTACGAGCCAGCGATGACCGACGGGCTACGATGAAACAACTGGATCGCGCCATAGGAACTCCCCTGCGAATGGCCTTCCAGCCGAGGGAGTGTCTCCACGACTGCCGCTCTCTTCTGCAGCTTCTGGATGCCGAGTATCCTGGGTCCGCGACAGCACTCCACGCCCGAGCGTACTATGACGCCTTCCAGATATGCATCGCGCATGGAGACCAGGCCCGAGCGAGAATCTTTGCGGAAAGATCATACGAAATGAATGTCTTGTGCGGGGGCGAGGATAGCCCGGAGACCAAGAACGCGAAATATCTGGCGCTGCGTCCGGCAGATCATCCTGCCTTTGCGATGTGCTCCAAGAATTGGATGACGAGCAGGAACATGGTGAAGAAGGGAGTGTCGGCGGAAAGGTTCGAGAGGTGGTAATGGCGAGAGTGAATTGTGCGATGGGGAAATTGGAGCCACGAGAGGTTGAAGAACATGACTTGTGCGCACATGAAGATATGGCATACATACAGTAGGACGCGAAATCTATCTGACCAAAGGAAGGTATCACAACTGAATTTAGCCGGCTATCCTAGTTTTTAATATATAGAAAACAGCTTATAAAAAAGAATTAAATAAGATAAAATAAAAAAAGCTTATAAAATAAAAGCTAATAAATAAAAAGAAGGGAAAGCTAGAATATAAGGTATATTACTTAATTATTTTTATTTTTTATATTTGTATATTTTATACTTAATTAGCTAAATTCGTGATACCTTCCTTTAGTCAGATAGATTTCGCGTCCCACTGTATGTATGTATGTATGTATGTATGTATGTAGGTGCATAGATACCCAGAATATCATGGTCAGAGGTGGGAAGCGCATATGGGGTGCCTGATTGGGGAAAAGGATGCATTCACGAGTTGGCAGATGTGGCTGGGGGACCAAACTAGAATTTTTCGAGATGAAAAAAAAAGGACAAAAAAAAAAGTTGATCATGCCGAGGTTTTATCGTCATTACACCGCGAAAATACCAGCAAAAAAATACCCAGGGCATATGTACATACAACACTGGGTGTTCGCTGGTCGTCACCGACCCAACGACTAATCCGGCGCTCGCCTGGTTATCTAGCGGAGATCGGACGGGATCCAGACTTTTCAGGCGGCTATGGTCGTATGTGATAGTCAGCGGCGTTTCATTGCTTTATATTTTGTTTGTTGTACGGTTCCCGACGCGAACGAAGATGGGCGTGTTGAGGAGGGCACTTTCTAGAATTTCAAGGGACGACGAATTGTGCAGCGGAGTGGCATGTTTGACCAACTGCCTGCCTGGGACGTTCATAGTCTTCTTGCGGATTTTGCGTCCTTTTTAAATCTCAATATATGTCGGCAGCTTTCGAGTAGCAGGTATTTGCGGAGATGGTGTCACGGCCCGGAAGATGTGGTTGACGAGGTACATCCCCGTATCTGACAAGATGTCAGACACAGACGCACGGCAAAGGGCAGACATGCCCATCAGCCCGTGTTTGTCTCTTCTGTGCCGTGTCTTTAAAACAACTCAATCGATATATGTAACGCCGCTGCAGCAAGCCGGTGACTGAAACATTCGCAGGCATGGATAGTGTAGCTCTCTTAGCATTGAGAGAATTGTGGCAAACAGGTTGTATATATACAAAGGAAATGGGTAGCCGAGGACCATTTCTATTTTGGACACTATGACTGCTGCGTGTCTAAACATCTATTTACTTGCCTTTGTGTGGGCATTCCGACCCATTTCAAGCGTTGAGAGAGAAACTCAAAAGATGCAGATGCAGATGCAGTCTTGGGCGTTTATATATGCCCTCGCCAGACGGACATATCACGCGTCCGCCCTACAGTCCAAGCTCCCTGTGTTGAATGGTTGAGTTATATGTCTTTGGACCGATCAAGCTGTTAAGTGACATTCGGTAAGACTGTCCTCGTATAGCATATTACCTTTGTGTTAATGGAAAGCGGGGTTGCGATCGGTAGAGAAAGGGCGGCCGGATCAAATGTTTGTGGGTCGCGACGACATCTTGGCCGGGTCTGCTCGTTCAAGCAGTAATCCAAAAGGTATGTAAACCCTACGCTAGGGCTTGAAATTTAATACAAATCAAAGAAGAACAACAATCATAAAAGGAAGTAACTGCAGAAAGCACAAAGCTTTTTTCTACAACCTTGTCCATTATGCAGCTCTCTACTCTCGTCACTCTCTTTATTAGCCTGATCGCCGTTGCCACGCTCGTCGCTGCTGGCAGATGCTGCAGCCACGATTGTAAGGATTGCCTGAAAGGATCGTCCTGCAGGGTAAGAAAATATAAGAAGAAAAGAGACGAGAATTACTGCGCTACATTCTCATCTTTTCCGTGACTTCATGGATGCTAACTTCTTGGACAGAAAACCCTCAATTGTATTGGCGCCGGATATCCATATAATAACCGCTGCTGTTGATAAGCACTGGAGGACGGGCTTAGAATAGAAGGATAACTTGAGCGCTCTTTGGATACCCAGAGGGTACAATTCTTCCTTGAAGTCCTTAGCAGTCCTTTGCGCCTTTTCCCTGGCTCGGCTTTATAGCTTGGACAGAATGTGTATAACATACATCAATTCAAGCCTCATTTTGCATGCACTGGTACTGTTATTTTTCATCTTTTAGGGTGAAAACAACATCAAGTGTAACCATACATATGTATATTCCTATAAGTTTTGGCAAATACCAGCATTATAAAATATGAATAGCTCTCTCGAGTGCCTAGGCTCATGAATAACATACATTATAGAACATAGCAGTAGCTATTACGTCATACGATATAGTATGAAGACAAGATCACAGAAAGGCTTGGGATAAAATGTTGATGTCTGGCAATTTCTGTGCTTTTTCGTGGATAAAGTCTCTTACGGAGAGAAAGAAAAAACAGCCATCGGCATGCTTGGGTACGCGCACTGCTTTTAGCAAAGAAAACTACAACCTAATTGTGCGAATCCCAACCAGCATGTCTTTTCCAATCACCTACCGCAATCACTTGGAGCGACGCAGATTTTCAAGTCGCAGCTGTCAGAAATAATCTTTGCACCATCGCCTTGCCAGTAAACGGTGATTGAATTCCGCTTCCCCACTTGAATCTGGATTCGCCACTAGCTACCTGCTCAGCCCTTTCTCAAATTCCTTCACAATGTCTTTTGAGGCTAAATCTCATGGTAGCACTCACGAATTTTCGGGGGACCCCCAAATTTCCACGACCAATGAACTATAAAGGGACATATCAAATGACTTGCAAGCGGGCCTCAGTTATCAATTTAAGTGACAAATCGTTTCATATGACCTGTAAAAGGCGAATATTCTTCCAATAACCTGTTAAGGGACCACTTCTCGAATCAAAGAGGGAAGAAATTTGCACTTTTCAAGCATAAGGATACAGACTTGTATAGCATATATAGATAAAGTAGAAACTAGATCCATTCCCTCCTGTTTGTTATTTATTGCCATGTCTGATTAGCTTTTCAGTGAGACCGGAGCTTTTGTCTCTTTTAGATAAATATAATAAGGCCTTCCGGAAAAGAAGGGAAGAATTTTGAAGATCGAACTATATGCAATTATCAAAGTACGAGTCGGTGACCTCACAAACCGGCTACAGTATCGGGCAGTTCTGCCTCATAAAAGTGTAGTTTTTAAAAACACGGAAATACGGAAATTTACCAGTGAGTTTCTGCCATGTGAATAGATAAGCCTCTGCACATTGACAGCTAGCAACGGAGCCGACGAAAAGAGGAAAGAACAGCTCACGAAGAGAAAAACAGCCAACGAAGAAGCTGATGAAGAGAAAGAAAAACAGCTTACAAAGAAATTACAGCTAATGAGGAAGCTGACGAAAAAAAATGAAAAAACAGCTCGCGAAGAAGAAGCCAGGGTTCGGACATCCGACGCTCTCCCTGCGCCTGGGATGCCGATGTATCCAGCTGGCATAGGGTTCTAGTACTTGGCTTGATCCAGTCGTTCCCTTATAATATTACAACTTTTCCCTTCATTTTCGCTACAAACAAAGGTATATATGAACTGTGCTAGCAAACAAGCAATGACACCAGACGGGGTGTCAATGTATATGTAAGGGCAGATTACGCAGAATGGAATATCCAGTGCTTGTATACAAAAGAGCAAACATGGCCTTGGCAACTTGAAACACTTCACCTTGGCAACCGATAGGCCTTGGCAGCTTCTTTATTCAAGAGCGCAACGAAATCTGGCATGGACGGGAAATCGGCAAATTCCCACTTCACACGCTCCCAATCTACATTACGCGGCCGTTTTCCCTCGCCCGCCACTGTCGTCAGTCGAGTCGATCCCGCTACCCCCTTCTATAATGTCTTGTATGGAAAGAATGAGTCACTTACACGTGGGCCACCAACCAGCAAACTCCCAATCAATAAACCACAACTTGCCATCGTGGCCGCGAATAATGTTCCGAGGACATATGTCGGCATGCACAAAGGCAACCTCGGCAGGCTCGAGATCAAACCCCGCAACGCATTCCCTGTCGGCGACGACGGTTGCAAAATCGGCAGCGCTGAGAAACGGTCCTATGTCCTGCGGACCGCACTCTCCCAGATGGAGCGCGCCGTCCCGAACTGGGCCACCCCCAATGGACGCCGCGGTGATGGGACCGAGGGAGGAGGGCGGCCGACAAGCATGGAGTAGGTTGAGAGAGTCCCAAACCTGCCCAACGGTCTGCGCCTTCTCCGCGTCGGTGAGTCGCGGCCAGACATGTTGCAGCGATTCACCGTGGATGTAGTCCATGGCGATGAACAAGCCCTGGCGCAAGCGGTAGATTCGATGGATGTGCGGCACCGGCACCGAGGTGTGAGAGGCGGCGTACTGCATTGCTTGCAGCTCCTGCTCCGAACACGGGCCCTTGACCAGCTGCGTGCGAGAGATCTGTACAATCTTGCGTTGCTCAACGCACATGATTTTGCGGCCAAGGTACATGCGGAGGGGGAGGAGGCGTTGTTGTAGTTTACGCTTCACGGAGCGAAGACGCATGGCCAAACGCCGCTCGCGGCTATCATGAGACGACGTCGTGGCCATGGGGCCTGGGCGGGCAATGGAAAAAAAAAAAATCAATTGAAGACTTGCCTTCGGCATGGAAGGGCGGGATAGTCTTTTCGAACCTTAATAATGCCCTCAAGTAGCCGGATATGCTGCCACGGCCCAGAAGAGGTGATTGACGATGTACCTGTATCTGAGTAGGTACCGTACTGCCGATATATCTGACACTCGCGAGTCCTGATCCTCGACTCCTGACGCCTGAGACAAGGGAGCGGCTCGGCCCCCCCGGCCTTGATGTCTTTCCGCGAGGCGGCGACGTTTTATTGGCTGCAAATCAAGTGGGCCTCTCCGGGCCGACGAGCCGACGAGCCGAGCGGACAAAATGTCCGCCCGGAGTGTCTGACAAGCCCGCAATCCCGCGTGGAACATTGGGTAGGCTATGGTTGTATGAGATCCTCTGGAGGCCAGAGGATGTTATTGCCAAGGGGGTTCTCATGGCCTGATGAGTGGAAGCGGAAGGAGCGGAGATTAGTGTCTGAGACCTCACCACCCTGCTACTGTAGTCCCTCAAGATGGCCGACGCAAACGCACAGCAACAGATGACAATCATAGAACGGAAGGCATATCCGACCGCCCGTGTTTGTCTCTCTTCAATGCCGAGAAGCCTACGTGTCCATGTTCTAATGTTCTACCGATGCTTTGAAACAGCAGCAGTAGGCCGGCGACCAAACTCCGGTAGGTACGGATGTATAGCCTCCCGGACGTCCAGACAATTTGCATTTCAAGGCTGAGAATGTACTTATCCATGAAAAAACAGGTGGACGAGTACCTCTTCTATTTTAAGCATTGCTGCTACGGTGTGTCCAGTAACCTGTTTATCTGCCTTTGTGTGCGCGGTCTGACTTAGTTCAAGCGTGAAGGCGAACGGAAAATATGCAATGCGAATGCAGTCCTGGTCGTTTCGGAACAATGATAAACAAACAACCTCATCATGTGCTCTCACCAGACGGACACATCACTCGTCCGCTCTACACTCAACCCCGCATCAAAGGATTCGGTTCCATGTCCTGGAGCCGATGCAGTTTCAGGTGACGCTCGGAAATGCTGGTCTTCGTGTAGCACTTCTCCGAGCCATTCGTTCTCGGGGAAAGAATGGCTCGGAATCAACGGAGAGAGGGAAATTCCGATCAAGGATATTGCGGACCGCGATAATATCATCCAAGACGTGTTTGCTCGTTGAAGCGCTGACCCTAAAGTATATAAACCCTCCGTCGGGACTGGCAGGTTGATGAAAGGCGCCAGCCATCCAGTTACCAAGCCAAACGATCACAGATAACATATATACAGCCCACGCCTTCTCTACGACTATTTTCCATCATGCAGCTCTCTTCCATCCTCACCCTCTTTGTCAGCCTGATTGTTGGGTCCCTGTTGGGTCCCGCACGTACGCACACCAGCGGGACCCAACACTGATCGCTGTTGCCACGCCCGTCGCCGCTGGCAAATGCTGCTCCTCCTCCTGTGGAGTTTGCGATAAACACGCCTCTTGCACTGTAAGGAGAGAAAAAAAGCTGCCTTATATTGTCATCCTTTCCGCGAATCCGCTTTCCATGTATCAAAAGCTGACGTCTTGGACAGAAAAACCTCGATTGCAATGGCAGAGACGCCCCCTATCACCGCTGCTGCAAATAAATACTGGTTTAGCGGCCCAGAATGAAAGGATTCAACTTGTGCTCCTCAAGGATCTCCAGAAGTCCAACTTCTTCGTCCAAGTCCTTAGAGAATTCTTCGCCCTTATGTACAGTGGATGGCCGGAAATTTGTTACGCATTCAGGGGGTTTGTCATGACCGAGATGGCCTCGCAGACGCGCTTCACGCGTCCGATGTAGACAAAGACAATAACAAAGAATAGAAGCTTTTTCCACTCTCGTTCTTAATAACTTCCCTATAAGCTGCTGTTTTTTTTTTTCTTTTCTTTTGTAATAGGTTACAGGCCGGACCTAGCGCCGCAGATGCGTTGAACAACCGCTGAGCTAGGGACAGGGCTTTCTATCAACTAGTTCCATAAATCTATCCCATTATTGTAGAGTTAACAATAATATACAATCATTGATGTTGTAATAGCGCTAGTATATATGGGGTACAGACCAGAGACTTTAACACGAGCAGAATAAGCAATGCTTACAATATTATATAGCGGGGAACACATAAGTCATCATGTCGTATTCACTGCATTGGTTGAAAACGTGTGAAGAACAAGACGGACGAGTTCTACAGGTGCTCCAGGCATTCCAGTAGGTACATGTCCCTAAATCAGTACATTGCCTCGGTCGCTAGACGTCCGTAGTGCTCCATAGAGGAGGAGACCTCCAATAACCTCTAGACGGGCCCTCTAATATATACCTCAAATAGCCTCTCAACGGTTCCAGTAATACATACTTAGGGTTAGGGTTCAAATAACCTACCTCAAATAGGCTCTCTAAATAACACTTTAAATAATCCATAAAAGGACAATCTAATATCTCAAGGGCAACGCTCTTACCTAGAATAGGGCTACTATTGAATGAACTAGAGAAGGAATTCACCTTTTTTCATATAATGCCATATACGTTTTATATAGTAGTCATCAATATACAAGCAAGATTTTGTTCTGTTTTTATTTTTCATATAATTTTTAGCTTAGCTTTACTTTGTTAGTTCTTGACTTCATTAGTTATTTACTCATCGTATTATACGTCCGTGATCTATTTTCGTCGGACAAGGTATTCTTTCGTTTACTATACAGACAACAGCAGCAGTGTTCGGCATCAAAAAGATAAGAGGGGAAAGAGGGGAACGCAGGGGGGAGGGGTGGTCGTTTATCAAGCAATATTCAAAACAGACTGGATGAACGTGTAGCGTTACACTCGGCTAATTTGTCCAATATACAGGTTCAAACATATAACAAAGAATAGAGAATGTATCTAAACTTTAGATATTCGTAGTCAAAGTACTTATATACAAGAATCCTCGAGGGTCTACCTAGGAGTACCATAGAGAGCCAAAATCGATTATCAGTATCGGACTAACATCTTTGATCCCAAGGCCCTCTTTACCCCTATTTCGCCCCCCCAGCGAGAGATAGAAGACGAGGCGGGCCAAGCCGTGCTTTTCAAGGGCAGCAGCTCAGCACTAAGCAGCAAGATACACAGGTATTTGATCGTGTCTAGTGCTCTTTCTTCTACCTGCCGGTCCTAGACAAGAGGCCGGACTCTTTATGCAATATAAAGGCTAGTGGAAGGCCGTCAACGTTGTCTGTCATTTGTGCAGCTTCCAAGTTCCAACGCCATAGATGCCTCCAAACTCCAGCATCCAATCACAAGTGGTTCGTAGCAAAGGAAGCAGCGGGCCAATCAAAACCAGGCCTAGGCCCTAAAGCCTCTTGTCACGTAATCCATCGTCTCAGCAGTCAGCCGGCCGGACTCCACAATCAAGGATTATGCGAGAGCCAATGGGCGATGGGGCTTCCCGTTGCCGGCCGGTTCGTTATCTATGAAATGCGATGCATGAATTGCGCGTTGAATCGGTCAAATGCATTTCTGGCCGCGATCCATCATCTCTCGCCAACTGATTTAGCCGCTGCCGTCCCGACGCTGCGGCCGCACAGGAGACGTTCTGGAGTGTGCCCATGCAGGAGAGCCGAGCCTGGACGTGTTGCGTTGATCAATCGGAACGTTTCCGTTTCCGTTTCCGTTTCCGTTTCCGTTTCCGTTTCCGGACGCGCCTGATTTGGGGATTGCAATGTTTGCCGGCGTACACGAGCGACGCGGAAAACAACTCTTACATTCACCGTCGAATATAAGAAATACAAAAAAAAGAACAACAACAGAAAACAATACATCTTCATCCCTCATGCTGCCCGGCACCTTCCGAAATGGCCCTGCAAATGAGCATATCACAAAACCTACATCCGTAGCAACGTCCATGATGCGTGCATGCATACATGAAAGCTAGCTCCCTGCAGCCCGTCTTCTTTCTTCTTTCCCTTTTTCTTTTCTTTCCTTCTATTCATCCTTAGTTTTTCTTATCCTCCCCCCTTTTGCACTAGCCGGACTAGCATCCGAAATGACGCCGCAAACGGACACCAGCCAATCATGTGCCGCCCGAATGCGTTCCTCCATGCCATGCCGGCCGGGCATTATGAATCATCGAAAACTCCAGAGGGGTTTCTTTTTTTCGGGAACCAGCCAAGGAGAAGTGATGTCATATGCCATGTGCCACAGGGCTCTTTTCTTAGACATCCTTGCCTGTCTCTGTCCCCTGGAATTCCCGATAGGGTTTTTTTTGTACTTTGTTTTGTACTTTTGCTCTTCTCGTTCCCCGCCCCTTGATGTCCTACTTGCAAGCAAGCATGTTTCAGTCGTCTCCAAGGGGATTCTGACACCAACGCGCGTTAGCTCGGTGATCAGCTACTCGAGAATTGAGATAGGGCAGATATCCCTTGTATCACGAAAGAAAAGATTCGTCCCGCTGGATTGATAAGAGAACCCCCCTCCCCCCCGGTTTTGTTTTTCTAAATAAAGACACCCAGCGAGAACCACGACTTTGTTCCTCAAGGCCAAAAAGGTATCCCGAGACAAAAGTCCCGTCTCTTGTGGCTCAATCCCCCCCCCCCCCCCCCCCTTTTCCGTGTCCCGTCAACCATGGCCCGGCACACAGAGCTCTTCCAAGTCCACCGCCGATTGCCATCCGACCTCACCGACGACGATGCGCGACCCGTCGGCGACGCCTCTGGCCTGCGCGGCCTCTCGCTCTACGAGAAGAAATGTCACCTCGTCAACCGCGAGATTGACCGGCAGGGCATGGGCCGCTACCAGTGGTACATATGGGTTCTGTGCGGCTTTGGCTACTTCCTCGACCTGCTCTGGGCGCAGGCCTTTGGACTGGTTCTCAGTCCCCTCCAGCAGGAAATGGGTTTCGGCGACGGCCAGTCGGGGAGGATATCCACGAGCTTCAGCGCGGGGTTGACGGCGGGCGCCATGTTCTGGGGGTTGATGTCGGACATTGTTGGTTCGTGGCTTCATCGCCTTTCCTTTCCAATTGTGCGTGCTTTCCTTTGGCAAACAAGGCCATTGCTGATACAAATATGCGTTGGCCAGGTCGCCGTTGGGCATTCAACCTTACCTGTCTGATTACGAGCGCGTTTGGCCTATGCCTCGGCTTCTCCAACAGTTACACGACGCTGCTGGTCATTACCGCCTTTGTGGGCTTTGGCGTGGGCGGAAACGTCCCTGTCGATAGCGCGATTCTGCTCGAATTCATCCCTCAGGTAAATATGTCTAGAGTTAACTCGTTACCCCCCCCCCCCTTTTTTTTTTTAACTTTTTTTTTTAAAAAAAACTTTTTAAAAAAACTTAAAAAACTAACTACTACTACTACTACTACTAC
>AFRA01000789.1:0-17947 GCA_000223055.1 Claviceps fusiformis PRL 1980
TATTAATACTTTTTATTTATTTATTTTTAGTATTTAAGTAAACCTAATAAACCCTTATATTTCTTAGGGACTATTTTTTTTCCTTAAGTTACTAAAGCTAGCATTATTAAAGCTATAGCTAATACTATATTTAACCTTTTTTTTTAAATTATTTTCCTTAATCTTTTAATTATAATATTACTTAAAGGAATTATTATTATTTTTATAAAATTAAAGCATTTAGCTATTTATTTATAAATTATATTTTTTATAATTTAAGTAGGAATTTAATATTATACCTTTTTTATAAATTTTTAATAAATAATTCTATTTTTAAAATAAAAATTATAATTATTATAAATTATAATTTAAAGAAATTAAAGTAACTTATTATTATTATATAGTTTTATTTTCTTTTAATTTTATTTAGCTATATTAATTAAATTATTTATCTTTATATTATTTTAATTAATTAACTTATTAAGTTATTAAATTACTTTTTTCCTTCCTTTAAAATAAATAAAAAATATTTAATAGAAAAATTTTATTTAAGTAATAAATAAAAAAAATTTAATAAAAGCTAACCTTACTTTACTTTTATTAGTTAGTTATAGCTAATATATTTAACTTTTATATTTAAAACCTAACTATAATTAATATTATTTATAAAGTTTAATAACTATAGCTATTATTAGTTTAAGTTTTATAGTTTTTATATTTTCTTTAATTTAACTATAGCTAATATATTATATTTAATAACTATAGCTATTATTAAATTAAATTTAATAATCCTTAATATTTTAAGTTTAACTATAACTAGTACTTATTTTATATTTAATAACTATAGCTATTATTATTTAAGTCTTATAATCCTTATATTATTTATATTATTATTTATTTATATTATTTATATTCTAAATAATTTTATAAAGTATAAACAAGTTTTAAAAGTAAGTTTAGGTTCTAGTCTTATTACTATAAAAAATAGCTAAATAATAGGGAATATTATTATTATTATTTTAGCTAAGTTCCCTCTACATAGCTAATACTAAATAATACACGTATATTCACTGGTTCGACCCACTTCTTACTACCGAGGTTAATCCGCCTCTCAACAGCTCTGCTGTCTCTTCTGGAGATCTCTGTGTGGCTTGGCGTCAATAGACAGCCGACAATTGACCACCCGGGATGTGGCGCCCCATTGGCCCCATTGGCCCCATTGGCTCTATTGAGCCTTGGGCCTGACCTTAGTTGGCCCTTGTTGACAGCTTTACTGTACTCACTTCACTGCCTGCACCTCACATGGCGAAAGCTCAACATCTGCAAGCTTGCAAGCTGCAAGCCCAGAGTACTGCTGGTGCTGCATAAACAACCTTTTGAGGCTTACATGCGCATCTGCATCCTCCTGCTTTGGGAGCACAAGAGAATGCGCCCTGCCGGGGCAGCCGTTCTGGACAAGGAGTCCATCGCACGCCCGCTGCACGCTCATCGCACTCCCATCGCACAACCCATGATTTGATGGCTATCATGCTCTAGATGTCCCATTCGCACTTTCCAATCGCACCACCAACGAGCCGCCCACCAGCCGCCCACCTGCCATGGCCGGCCCCACAAGCGTCCGTCCACTCACATGCTCTCTTTCTTGCACCACCATACAACACTTTTCCCTTTGTCCAGGAATCCTCGTCTAGAAATCCTCGCCAAGAGCAGAAATCTACGCCAAACTCCCTCTCTTTACATCGCACTTCGAACGCACCCAGTCTTCCGCGCAATCAGTCGACCATCTTTCGCGGACTGATCTCCAAGCTTCTTTTTCCAGTCACGAAAGCTTCCCGTCAAGATAGCAAGGGAAAAGGCAAAAAAAAAGAAAAAAAAAAAAAAAAGAAAGAGGCATAGGTATCAAACTAGCCCCGCAAACGTTTTCAGGCTCCGAAAAAAAGGGCGTCCCAAATAGGAATTTGAAACAAGAAGGAAAAAGAAAAGAAAAGAAAAGAAAACACAAGGGAAAAAGGGAAAAAGAGGAAAGAAAAGGGAAAGAAAAAGCAGAAGAAGAAAAGAAAGGTCCCAAAAGGAAACACTTTACAAAAGGAAACACTTTACAAAAGGAAACACTTTACAAAAGGAAACACTTTACAAAAGGAAACACTCTACTCACCATGCCATCTGGCAAGATATTCATCGTCGAACACTTGGATCCCGAACTCGGGTCCTGGTCGGAACTGGAATACATTGCCATTGCAAAGGAAACCAAACAGTCCGATGGAACTTTTATCCTGTCCAGTCTGCCACCCGACTTCAAGGTCCCGGATACCCTGAAGGATATATCGGCGTTTGCGCCTGAACATCGCGGTGTGGAGGAGCTGTATGCAGGGAAAAAGGAGAAGGTGTGCTTGTTAGATCCGTCTGCTGAGAAGGATCTCTCGCCAGAGGACGGAAAAACCTTTGATGCTTTCTTATTCGGCGGTATATTGGGTTCGTCTGCGACCCCCCCTTCACATCCCCTCCCCCCCACTCCTATATCCTATACCCCCTTTTGCTTATATCGGCTTGATCGTTGCTCTTCTGTCGTCCTGTCCATTCTTGGATCCGAATGGCAAGTGATTGCGTAACTTGCAAGGTTTCAATTGACTAATTTGGAGAGAAATCAAACGAAAAACAAAAAAATAACGTAAAATGCAGGCGACGATCCCCCTAGAGGTTTGTTATTCCCTTACTACTCAAAAGCTGGGTTGAGAGCAAGTTCGAGGCAAATGGAGGGAGGCTGGGTCCCTGTGACTGACAAATGCCCATAGATCGGACATCCGAGTTGAGGAAGAAGGGCTTTCAAGGCCGAAGGCTCGGTCCAAAGCAAATGACAACTGATACGGCGGTGAGAGTTACTCGAATGGTTGTCCAAGATGGGAGTATGTCTCCCCATAATCCCCTTCCCCCCCGCCCCCTTCTACCTTTGTAATGCTGTCTACACATTTAACCGCCATCTCACCAACTCAATATCATTGTACTGATGTGCCACGACTAGTTCCGTTGGAAAACGTTCCCTATGTGGACTTCCCCGAGCTTAAGTTCAATGAGCACGAGAGCACCCAGATGCCATTCCGGTATGTCACGGACCAAGAGGGCAAGCCGATTATGCCAGAGGTAAAGCAAATCCTACTTGTTGTACATCTAATTACAAAAGAAAAAATGGCGTGCTAAATAATTTCATTATAAATCACTAGGGAATGAGGGAATTGATAGAGAAAGACGCGGATAAAGCCGTAGATGATTTGTTCTAAAAATACTTAAAAAAAATAAGAAGCATAATACAGAACCCATAACAAATAAAAACAAAAAAGCCAAAATAAAAGTGCACATAAGGGGGTTAGTATGGTATACACAAGAACTTTAAACACATGGTCGATTTCTCGTATCGAGCGGGAATCGTGTCAACTACCAACTAATACTACTCGACTGTGTCAGTCGGCAAGGCGACTTGTCCTGTCTGTCAGACATGGCCACAGTCTTGTAGATCATTCGCGCGTCGCGGCGGCTTCCCGCCAACGAGAATCATGGAGTATAAATCGCGCACGGGAGACAATGGCGTTGTTCATGTAGGAAACCGGAGGAGGATACCCTGGCTATAGTACCCTCCCAACAAAAAAAAAAAAACCATGGTAACCTTCGCCACGCCTTGGGACGGAAAAGCAGAGATTAAAGAATTAAAATTCAAAGTTCAAAACCAATAATAATAGTAATAATGATGATGATGTAGTAGTGCCTGTGAAGGCGAGGAACCTACAAGCGAATGCTCACTCAGCACTGGCCCTATGTACTTATCCAAGGAGGGCGGGATGAGCCCCTTTTCTTCCGCAACAGGCAACTCAAAATGCAATGTACATAACGGCCGCCATGAAGACAGAAAGCAGGCAGCAGACAGCAGGCAGCAGGCAGGCAGATAGACAGACGGAAATGACCTCTCTCGCACAAAGCCACAGTTACACCTGAACACAATGACACCTCTGTGAGAGACCAGAACGCCTCCCCTGCAAAGTCTAGCCTAGCACACAAACAGAGTTGGAGATGAGAAGAATCCTTTTAAAAAAAGGGAAGAAAAAAAAAAGAATGATACACAAAACAAAGAGAGAGAGAGAAAAAAAATTTCCGACGCGTACGTGCATGTCGAGCACATGCATGCCGCGCAACACAGCATATTCGACACCTGTGGTTGAGGTTCTAGGATCTAGGTTCTAGATTCGACGAGTAACGCGAGCAGCGCCTTTGGCCTGGAGTGGAGCGAATGGTCCATGACTCTCCCATGCTCGTGCCATGTCTGCGCGAGATGGAAAATTCCCCGGCGCGGATCCCGAGGGGATTGTCTGGTCGGAAGGGCCTGGAAAAGGCGAGGGAAGGGAGCAAACGATGTTTTTCTAAAAGGCAAAAAAGAAGAGATAAGATAAAAATAAAAATAAAAATAAAAATAATGAACAAGAATAACACAACAGACAACCGGAGCGCCATTTCAAGCGCAAAAAGGGACTGCTAAGGCCCAATTTTTTAGAAACGAGCCAGACCTTGATTGCGGTGAACGTGTGTGTACCCGGCTTTAATGAGGTGTGTGTGTGTGTGTTTGTTTTCGGCATGGCAGCCTTCTTGTTGCAGTGACGTTGGGAAACAAATGGTCGGCGGCTTGCCTCTGGACACCATTTTCTGGGGGCTCAGTTTGCAAGACCTTGTTTACCATTCAAATGAGATTCTTTAGGAAAAAAGAAAAAGAAAAAGAAAAAGAAAAAGGACCAAAAGTCTCGACATGGTGGACTGCCATCTATCCATCCAACAGACTTATCGTACAGATTCATGAAACAAACATCAAATCATAAGAAGTAAAGAAACCTAAAGGCTAAAAACAAAAATTGAAAGGACGGAAAGCTAACAAAGTGGTGTTTGAACCCCTTTCTCGCCAAAACTTGGTGTCGTCTGTACAGGCACTCGTCGGCCACAGCCGGTGCATTGGAACAACAAGACGCTGAGAATGAACCACGATCTAGGGACTCAAATCCATGCTATAACGTACCGCCTTTCTTCGCATCTGAGGGATAGAAGAAGAGGGAAAAAAGGCCCGAGGTTCAGAATGCCGTCGACAGGAGGTGGTGAGTGTGTCAGCGGGTGCTGCTTGGACTGATCAGATGTTGCCCGCTCCGTACACAGTTAAACTATATGCATGATAGACCTCAATTCCATTAGATACACACGCACACAACTTGTTTCTCAAGATCTTTGCCCGCCGATGAAAAGGAAGGGTTCACGAGCATTGTGGTTGGGATGAAGTCGGGGAGCATCGAGCATGCGTATCCGCGACGGCCAAGAGCGGCGAGCGTTGAAGTCGCAGAGCTACCAGAACTGAGAGGCAACACAACACACCAGATGACTTGATTCCAGTCTCCAAGGCGGCACTCCTTAGTATGGTCGACTAACGGGTGCAGAGGACACAGCACGAATAGCTTGCATGACTGGACCAGGCCCTGTTTCAAGGTCCAAGTCAAGTAGAGCCGCCGCCGTGGACGTACTCGATTCAATGCTTGATACATTTGTATATGGCGCCGTACCCATCGGCTTCATGCAGCCGTTGATGATGATGCCAGTCTGTGTACTGGATTTCATGCTTGTACCTGGCTTCAGGGCCCTCGCATTGAGAAACAAAATGGGAGATATCCCGAGAAATGAGCATGGAGTTGCCAGCTCCAACATGACGTGCTTCAAATTTTTCATCATGCATTGCTACACACACAATCACCCAAATAAACCGAGCCGAATGGCCTTGGCATGAGATAAGCATGCGCAAGGTAAGGAGCGTCATTGAAAAGGAGTAATAGGGGGGAGGCTGGGGGCTGAAGGGGGAGGACCTAAATCCGGACTTTCCAATACCTTGCCTATAAAAGCCTGTGCCGTGTTATTGCTCAAGGTACTGATGTCCGTAGTGCTGAGAATGAACAATGAAAGGACAGCTTTTTGATTTTCATGTATTGAATGTGTTGTCTGGCATGGATGTTGCGTTGAGGCTGAGTGATTAGATTTGTTCAAGACAATACCGAGTTGACGGTTTGAAAAAAACGAGGGCAAACCTGCCCTCGACCGCCCTTGCCCATAGCTTGTACCAATCTGTCAAGGAGCCGTCCGTCAGCATAGTCTGATTAATTGACATCCAACCTTGTGAATTTGAAAAAAAAAAATTAAAAAATTCAAGTTCCATAAGTTCACGCATAATCCCTCAAGGTTGTCAGGCTGTATGAGGATTCTACCGGACGAGATGGACTCCGCCTGCTTGCATAGAGGAGTGGCAATGCCTTGCCTTACTCCCCCTCCATTGTTGGAAAAGAACAAGGTTGTCATGTAGTTCAAGATGTTGAATTCGCGAGAGAAAATTTTGCCCCAACCATTGATCAGTTCCAGGCCACTCAAATCAAAGCCCGTCGTGTCAATAATTTCTTTCTAATATCGGACGCTTTGTAACAATGGCCTTGAGCTCTCGGCTTGTGTCACCAGGTTAAGGAGTGACGCAGTCAAGGTCTCTCCTCTCCACAACAATGGAACAATGACTTGAGATGAGGTCATTGCATCACGGCTTGAGCTGCTGAGATGTGGTTGGCGTTAGATCTTCGTCAGGGCATCCACTGTTTGCATAAGAACATGGGAGACAGGGAGAATTGGCATCTATCCGCCGTAGTCCTTCCGCTACGGCTAGCCCTAGTACTCGTGCAACAGTTGTAGACAAATCTGAACACCATATATGCGTGCCTGCTCATTGTACAACAACATTGGATTTTGATTTTGATTTGAATTTTTTTTGAAGATTTTTTCTTAACAAAGAAGAATTTTCTTATTAATAGTAGTGGCACGGGAAATTATCAGCGGCGGTGGTAGCAAAGCTCTTGAGCCCGCACCAGCACCAGGATGAACAGAAGAGAACCGTTGTCGACAACTCTAATTTATTTTGGTTCCATCCGTGGTCCCTGCGCCTGTCACTGTCGCATGATCGAACCCAAATGAAAGCCTCCTCGTCCGAGGTCAGGTTAATGCCATTGATGTATGAGGGCAAGCTGTTCTTACAAACACAAGTACGATATGACGAGGAACACCTGTTACTCAGAGAGCTCAGACTGGCCCATGCTAGCCACGTATCTTGATGCATGTTGACTGATTTTTCTTCTTGGTCTATGTCGACATCCAGCTCATGTTTTCCATTCCCTGCACAGCGATGGGTTATTCCTTACTCATATTGCATGCTTATAGATTGCTCGTCGTGGATGTTGTTCAGTCTAGGGCATAGTCTTGGGCATGTTTTGGCACGCCAGTCGAAGCAGAATAGTCCTTGCACCATCACTGTACTGGGACCTCAGGGTTTCTGCAACAGAGTTGCATTCGGAATCCACATTTGAAAGGCAAAATTTTTCGTCAAGACCCAGGCTGATACCCGGGTGTCCTCGTACATTGAGAAGAGACGAGGGATGAGGGCTGGGTGATGGCGCTGTTTGACCAGTTCCTGGGCCAACCTTGTGACACCAGCGGTGAAACAGGGGGGTTAAATCGTGGAAAAGGGCGGATGGCAACTCTCTTCCGTCCCGTCAAAAAGTCGACTAAGCATCTTTTTTAAAGGGGCCAGCCTGATGAGTCGCTAGGTACTTGGTTGGCTACCTGGAACAGGAGTTACCCCTGACAAAGTGATGCTGGTATACTTTGAACTGACCTAGCCTATCACCAGCCTTTCCTTCTCTTTCCCTGTCTTTCTCCCGTGGACCAAAGCAAAGAAGTGATCGAGAGTCGGGAAAGAAGCGAAGAAAAGTCATGTGATCACTATGTTTGCGGGGTTTGAAGGAGTTGAAGAGATGTTGGATATTGCAGTGACGCCTCATCCTGTCTGTGCCTGGCCGAATGAGGGACAAGGAAATATATTGGCTGTACCAATAGTCAGACGAGTGGGTTACATTGGAAATGGAGACGGTGACCAGGTGGACACAGTGCTGCTGCAAGGTCGCAAATTCTAAAGGGCAGAGAGTGTGTGAACCGACTTACTCGTGTAAAGCGTTTCGACATGGCAAGGAGGAAGTCGGTGTCCGTCCGCACGGCGCGTCTAGACTCTCGAGTAGAAGTGTCAGATTGTCAGTGCAGTCGTGCTTGCCATTGATCAAAACAATTTTGATGTTTTGAACGAAAGCCCGAGATGCAAAGACCAGTGGTCCACAGCGATGGCCAGGGACCAGATTCCGTGTCAACGTTAAACATTGAAGTGTCTAGTCTGGTCAGTGCTCATCAAAACAAGTTAACATCTGAAGCCTGCTGGTTGCGTGGGGCAGGCGCAAGCCGAGAAGGTGGCAGTTGAGTAGGGGAAGGTGCCAAGGTGGCAGGCACTAGGGCAAATGCCGCTGCACAAGCGGCTGGTGATCCGATCAAATGTTGAGCAGGACTGGAAGGAGGGAACACTGATGAAGGAAGGAGTCCGCGCCAGGAGTCCGCGCCAGGAGTCCGCGCCAGGTGCCAGCAGCTGAAGTCATGACTCGACACATCGGCTACACGACGGGGTGGGGCACAGGGGTGTAGAGGTGTAGGGTGTAGGGGGCATAGCGGCATAGCAAGGTGCACGTGAGTTGCACGTCTGGTTCATGTAGCAGGCAGGTGAACAAAACTCTGTTCAATTTTGAAACTGAACTGGAGTGTTCCGACGTTGAACACCCAGCCAGGAAGCGTCGGCCGCCACGCGATTATCAGATTCTTCCCCTACCTGTTCTTTTCTTTTCTTTTCTTTTCTTTTCTTTTCTTTTCTTTTCTTTTCTTTTCTTTTCTTTTTTTTTAAAAAAATAATACTTGTTATAATGTTAATTGTAATCATCATCATCATCACTAAAGCTACCCAGGCTCCAGATGCAGGCAGGGTCGTCTTGTTGCCCATGACACATGCTCTCCATGTTTAAACACCAATACTAGGTCAAGCTTGGGTGTGCTGGTGCACGACATCGGAATATTCCTGCATACCTATAACCAGCGAAATTGGCCCGATCAGTTTCAAGCACAAGGTCCTGCTGGAGCTGTGCACATATGCATGCACATACATACATAAAGTGTACGTGATGTCCGAGACTCAACAACGGCCGCTGACTAGTATCTGACACTGTCAAGTTTCAACCAACTACTACATGAGAAGAATTAAGATGCGTCGCGTAGCGGGATGGAGTTTCCTCGCATGCACAGCTATCTGCTCAAACAGTACTTCTTGTTCTTGGCGCGGAAACGTCCCCGCCTGCTGGTCACAAGAAATGGCCGAATTTCATCCTGTTGCTCAAGCTCAGTGTGCTCGTTTCACGGTTTCACCGCTGTGCTGTGCTCGCCATCTCACTCATGAGGTCAACTAACTGGTGGATCGCGGAAAAAAAGTCAATTTTTTCCGACCCAACTTAAAACCAGGCCGCCACAGAGAAACGGGGTTCGTATCTCACCAACATTTCGGCATGTCCCGAATGTTTTCCCCATCAAGTGCTCATCGCCGTTTCTAATGAACAGACAAGATAAGACAAAGAGGCGTGACCTTTCCATCCGGACGGATGAACGGTTCGGCCTAAATTCACGGCTTTTCTGATCCTAGTCCGGTCGCACGTCAGTTTTTGGTGTGACCCCTGATGATAAAAGAGGCACTTTGTCGTCGGGTTCCGATAAAGCCTGTCCTTGTGGGTGTTTCACGCCTTGTAGCAGACTGCTTGGATCAGTCAGTACCCTCATTTCCGAAAAACATGGACAGTGAATGCACAAAAAAAAGAAAAAGGAAAAGAAAAAGGAAAAGAAAAAGGAAAAGAAAAAGAAAAAGAAAAAGAAATCATGTATGACGGAAGCACTTATTCGCCATACGCCATACGATGCCTCGCATGCTAATTCAGCCAAGTACCCCAATGCCTCTCTATACTACTTATATATGTACCACATACGTACATATACATACATATATCTGTATGTATATGCTCGTCCTTTGGCCAAACGGCAAAGGACAGGGAGGTTCGATATTCGCAACTCCCAAGCATCCCCTGGTCTTGGACTCCTTGGCATGCCGCTCAATCTCAGCTCGTTCGGAAGCCGCCAGTGCTCGGACGTGATTTCCACAATTCGCCTATCCACTTTGAGGATTTCGGACTTGGTTCAGATGGGCTCTGTTCTCAAAGCCTGCCCGCACCACACCAGTAGTGAGCCTCGGCTGCCAACAGGGGCCTCCTTGCATTTCAAGCAAGTAAACTCTGCAAATTGCCTCATGGCGGCCTCAGTAAGTCATGCCTTTGCGCCCTGCTCAAGTGTACCATGAGGACAGCGGCATTGCAACATCCGATAGTCGGCAATCTCAACCGTGTGTATTCCAGTATGGGCAGTTCGGATATCCTTGCAAATGACGAACAACAAGCTATGGATTTGCCGTGCGACATTCTCTATGCCATGCATCTACATAGTTACATACATACATATACAGTATGCATGTATGTCTGTACATATGCATGTATGTATACATACATGTGTTGACCCAGCAGGCTTTGGGACATACAACCAGATGTAGAGAGTGACATCTGACAAGCATGTCCATATCGTTTGAACCGCTATGCTCGGCGACGGACGGACGGCTTTACGATACTAGTCTCGATTCTTCCAATTCCTTCGGAGACAGGCAACGGATTACTGCGACTCCCGTCATTCCCGCTTTGGCCTTGTTACCAGACGCAGCTCCACCAGTGACGGGGCGCACTATATGCGCTCGTTGGCGGTTCGTCAATAACGTGTACGCTATTACCCAAGCGGAAAGAATTCATGTCTAAGTATGTATGTGTGTATGTTTGTGTCTGAATGTACATACTATGTAACCATTGCTGAGCAAAGTCGTTAGGGGGGGTGTCACCGACTGCATACACGTTATGTAGGTACATGTTTGCGGCCCACCACGACCACGAAATTTGGGTTCCTTTTTTTTTTTTTTTTTTTTTTTTTTTTTTTAATACAACGGACTACGCCACCCTTTCCAAAGATGCACACTCTCATCTGCAGGCACACACGCACTACTGCTTCTTTTTTTGTCCCCTGCAAATGCAGCCCATATGGTTTGGTTCAACGCAGCACAGGCGGACCACTCCGGTGAATGCATTTCAAGGGGCAAATAGTGTAAGTAAAGGCAGTTTTGCGCCATTCCATCATGATTGCTGTCCACTCAAGACTTGGCTGTGACTATCCCAGTCTGGCAATGTTGTTTCTCCTAGCGGAACAAGAAGATGGTGCTCGACCTGACCGTTAGACTGGCCATCTGACTGACCAGGACGGGCCTGGGGTGATCAGCCCAGCCCTTGTAAGCTTCTTCCAGACATACAGTCGCCTGTTTCAGACGGACAAGACGGACTAAACTCAAGTCTCTGGAAGCTTTGGTTTGAATTCAAAAAGCCGCTTGGGCCGTCCAAGATCTAACAATGCTATCCTGCAATAACGACCGAAGACTGAACTGTCCCTTTCCAGCCCCGTAGCCGTCGAAATCCACTCGGTCCCTCCCTCACTAGCTGAGCGACTGGTGTTTCGGCTGTTTCGATCAAACGTGCGAGCGATTCCGTCAATGCGAATGGTCCACTCAAGCGTTCAATTGTGTGTCAATGAGTCTGTCATGTATGTTCCTTGTTGGTTTTGAAGGCCGGTAGCACAACAGCTCGGCATTGCTTCCACCTCATTTTTTTTTTACCTTGCCTGTTATATGTTCCAACAAATAGCAGCGGAGAGCCACATTGAACATCAGACGTTCTCTTCCCATTGTGTTGACCACTGCCTATCTTGGCGTACAGGGGATTTATGCAGAGAGCTATCGAGCCACTTGTTATGTGCTGTCTTTTATGCACGACACGCCTCCAATTAGACTCTTGACTGATTCCCCAGCGTATTGGCTTTTGACATTTTCAGATCCTTGGAAAGTCAGAATCCCCTGCTGCCTTGTTATTTTCCTTGATCTGCTCAACTGGCGCTGTCGATCTCTGGACCGCCACACACCAACACGACCTGGAGTATTTGGACAGGTCATAACATTCTTCTTTAGGTTGGCCCTTCTTTTTTCTTCTTTCATCTGTGCGGGTTCTGGACAAGGAAAATGGATGTCACTTCGCTCCTGAATCAATCGGCAGCAACACCAGGACACTGCGAATTCTCCGAGAGGGGGACTACACCCTCATCTTGTACCTTGACCCAGAAAGAGCTATCGTCAGTGTCATTGCCTACGCCATCACCCGACAGAACAACGCCACAACAAGACTGGGATTCAAACTCTTGTCGGAATCGAAAACCATGGAGTGCAGGTGGCTACGCACTTCCATCGTGCAATGATCTCAAATTTCGCTCAAATTCGATATTCTCCATCCGATCGGCAAGCGAGAACCCGGACTCGGAAAGCTCCTATGAAATAACTGCCATGGATAGAGAGAGACGGTCTAGAATGGGCTCTGTGGATTCTACATGTATCGATTTGGAATCATCTCACTCTTGTCTACCAGCAACACGGACACTTCAAAATCAGTGAGTTGGGTCAGTGCATCCGATGCTTCCTGGAACACGTTTTGGGCTAATTCGGTTTGGAGTCAAAATTATTGGGATGACTCAGAGACGTCGGATCCCATCGGCCACAAGTTCTCCGACAGTCACAGCAGTCTGTCGTCTTTTGCATCATGGAGATCCAGATCCCACTCCAGGATATCCTCTGTCACAACTTTGAGTGGTATTCACAGTACTCGCCAATCCGTCGCAGAATTACCTTTGCTGGAAATGACGCTGTCTTCGTGTAGTGAATCATACCGGCCATCAAGTTCAGCAAAGAGATTACGGCAATCAGTGAACACTCGATCGTTGCCGTCATATCAGAATGATGAGATGACAGCTCTAGAGAGATCGAAAAGTCCTTCAGACGCCGTCCTGAATATGAACAATTCAAACCGGCCCGTCTTGAACATGAACAACTCGAACAGGCATCAGATCGTCGATGCTTTCCCCGGGTTAGTATTGTATAAGCTGTTCACCCAATCCAACCTGCTACACTTCGTCGTCTGGCTATGATGACCATCGCGTTTTGCCCCGTATCATATGTATAGATCAAGGTACACCTGTGCACCGATCTTCGTCTGAAACAAGTCAAGGGCTTTCTGCCCGGCTGGATCAGATAAAGGTGAATCACCGTGCAAAAAGTATTACTCACAAGATAACACGTTTGACGCATCTCAATGATTATACAACTCGCTCCGGCCTAGTTCACGATCATTGCGTGCAAAAATGTATTTTATTCACATTTCACATTTCTTTTTCATCATTTTTAGTTTCCTTTGCTTCGATCAAGTGTTCGGGCTAGAGGAATCACGTATTTCCTCGATCTTCACAAGTTCTTCTTACATGGTCCTCGCCCAAGGTCCTTCAAGCTAACCTTTTTTTTTTTCTCCTCCTCGTGCGCAGTGATCTGTCAAATACTAATAGACCCTCGCACCCCGCTGTTTCTGCCAGATTGCACAAGCGGGCTATTTCTGCGCCAAATTTTCCCCAAGCAGCCAACTACAAATCATCCAGACAGTTGAGGCCCGTTCTAGCAGCTCCAATCGAAATCATGGCTGCCCCCGAAGACGAACCCATACAGTCCGTGGCACGGAATGGCAACTCGAATGAAGGAGTTTCAAGTCTTACAGAACACCAAAATGAAGGAATTCCTGCACCTAGACCAATATGCACTCCTCCTTCTCCGGCTGTGACTGCGAGTCGACTCGATTACGCAACAGGCTCAGGCTCGGCGAATCCATCATCTCACATCGCAATTTCTCCGGAAGAGGACGACGAGGAAAAGCCCGTCTGCATGTTTGTCGACGACTGCGACACGGGATCTCAGCTTCGCAAAGCCATATCACATTTATTCGGTCGCAACAAGACCTGTACACTCAAGATTCCCAAGATGGTGTGGGTATACTACTGCCGCAAACACTACCAGAGAGTCCGATATCGAAATGCGAGGACGTACCCTGTCACTCAGATGGAACTCGTGGAAACCCAAATCGAGCGTCTCAAAGCCTGGAGTGACAAGAACCAAGCTAGAGGGAAAGGAGCATATATCAAATCCTGGACGCTTTCGTTGCGGAAACGAGAAGAAAAACGGCTCAAGGGAAGCAAGGGGACAAACGAGGAAGATGATGATGGATCCGCTGGCCTTGGAGCCAGTCATATTCCTTCATGGATCATTGATGAGCTCGGTGAGGGCTTTGAGACAGCTCGCGTGTTTGGCATCGCGGCTCGGCTTCGCGAAGAAATCGAGAGCGGCGTTTTGCAACAAGTCCCGGAGATTGAATTCCTCCCGAATATTGTGGACGATGAAAGCGAAAAGGATGAAAGTAAGCCTGCGCGACATCGAAGACAGGCCGGATCGATTAGCACAGCAAAACAACCCAAACGAAAAGCCTCCGATTTCGGTCTCGTGACGGAACTAAGCCCCATTCACGGGCATGGGGATATGAGCTATCAAACGCATCACTCTGACGACGAAAGCATGAACATGAGCCCGTCGGGCAAGCGGCCTCGAACTGTTGGAGCTATCGGATTCCCGCATCTCCAGCACCGCGGGTCTGTAGACCTACACAGCGCGTACATGGCAGAGGCATTGGATCCTTATTTGACGCCTTGCTATGGCTCGGGTGCTCAAGGACAAGCAGGCTACCACCACCACCACCCACCGCGTGCACAGAACGTTGTGCCAAAGATGCAGCCATTGGATTTCTCCCATCGTCAGCATCAACCCTATCCCGCAATGGATCGCCATCGTCACCAAGGATACGGCACCACTACGCATGGCCACACTCGCATGTCATCGTATCAAGACCCGCGAGAGGTTTCAAACAGCCGCGCTTTGTATAGCCATCATTATTCCGCTCCCGGTGCTTCTGTAGGCTATGGTCAGCAGCAGCGATGGGCCCAAGATATCACCATGGGTCGAAGAAAGTCAACTTCTCCTCCCATGCTACCATCCATTGCCTCACAGATACAGGGCAATGGCGGCGGTATGCTTCATGCTCACCTGCAGTCTGGTCGAAATATAGCAAGTACGCGTCCTCAGTCGCCTGGACCTTCGCGCCCCCTGCATCAAAGATCAGCCAGCGCATACACCCCGAGGTGCAGACTCGGTTCCGTGTCTGGCAGATTATCCATGACAGGCAGTAGCGGTGGTGACACTGTGTACGATGGTGAGAATCGTCGACCACCATCGCCAATATCTCACGATTCAGCACGTCATGGTCTCCCGGGATATGACCGACGGGAATGCACAGCCGATTATGGCCATACTCCGCAGTATGCTCAACAGCAGTATAGCTACGGATCAAATTACATGCCTCCTCCAACAGAGGCGGACGCTTCTCACCAAGAATCAGCTCCCACACGTCACAAAAACCCTTCAGCTTATCCGAACCAGCCGGGTCAATGAGCCGTCGCTCTACTTACATTGCCAAAACGCCATCTCTGCACGAAGAATGCCCTTTCACCCCCCTCCATTGCTATGAATTCTTTCTGGCGCCTTGTCTCATTTTCACGATTTGTACTGTCCAAGATGAAGAGGAAAAGATGGTCACATTGCCAGCGGCATATTAGGCGCTACGCCTCAAAAGTTTGATTTTCCACATGGTTTTCACCCTCCATTTTCTTGCTATACTGCTTTCCTTCTTTTCGCCTCTTTTGCTTCTTTTTTTTTTCTCTTTTTCGTTCCACGCCTTCACAGAAAAACTGCATCATCAAGGGGCATACATGATTACATATCTCACGAACGCCAAATCCAAAGACTTGATGCTTCCTTTTTTTATCCTTTTTTTTTTTTGAACTTGTTTGTCTGTCTTCTCTCTGGTTTGGCACGACGATCCGTCAAAAGCATATATCGAGCCCCGAACCTCCCTAAAAATGCAGAAAACGAAAAAAAATATATATGAGAAAAAGCCCAACGAGAATGAAACACGACCCTGATATGGACGTATACGTCAAAGGACGGATGAGAAAATCAATTTTGAGCAAAAAGAAAGAAATCGGGAGTTTGGTTTTTATTTTATTTTTTTTAAAAAAGAAAGGAATCGGGAGGTCTCGAAAAGAAAAAAGTGGATTTGTATTGCACCGCACAAACCTCCGCCCTCCAAAAAAAAAAAAAGGAAAGAAAGAAAGAAAGAAAGAAGAAAGGAAGGAAGCAAGAATCAAAAGAAACGACACGACGTTATGAAAGTTTTGTTATAATGACGTACTCTGCCTTTTTCGTCTTTTCTTGTTCTTGTCAGATTTGCGTGCCCAAGTGTAGATGGCGAGGTCTCGACTTTTAATGTAATAATGTTAGAATTCCATCGATTCATCGTGTGTTTCTTTTTTTTTTTTTCGCTTTTGATAGTTGTGCCAGTGAGTGAGTGATGGTGACACTCCGTGAAGACTCTTTCTCTCCATTTTCAACTACATTTTAGTATGCATTGAAGTTTATTCTCGTCCTGAATACGCCATGTACATCGCATGGCATAATGTGTCCAGCGTGGAGCCTGCACCCATTCCCCGAGCTCATGAATATATTTGCAGCAGTCTATATATCCCTTTTCCATCCGCCCATCTGCCCATCATCATCATCCATCATCCATCCATCCGGCCGTCCACCCATCCAACACCATCCAAACCACACCGTCCTCCACCCGAACCACGAAAATATATCCCCAGAAACCCCCCCAAGCATCCCCATCAAAGGAAAACCCGATGCCCATAGGAATAGAAAATAAAGGCAAAACAAACCCTAATGATTTACAAAAAAGGGATAATAAAACAAGGACCCTAAACTCCTCCCTAGCAGAGTCACCACAGTCACAAAGTGGACAGACGAGTGGACAATACTCTTACCTTCGTAATTGGGAGATGGTTTAAAAAAATAAAATCCTCTTCTTTTTTTTTTTTTTCGTTCTTCGTTTTTGTTTTAGACGTTGCGGGGGACGTGTTACATGCCTGTCTGGATATGCATGTACATAAGTATGTATATACAGTCAACTTCAAAATGGTCGGAATGACCTCTGACACACTGTACAGTAGATACCAGGGCCTTTTCTTTTTTAAGAAACAATGACACTGACACTGACACTGACTCAGATCATGTCCGGACAAGACAGAATTCCTCTCACAGGAAAAGGGAAAAGAAACCCCACAAATATACACTGTAGTGTTTCTTGTTGGTCATTTTCGGCACTTGTCGCCAAATGTAAAACATGGCTCATGTATCTCACAAAATTTACCATTCTCAGACAAGTTGGCCCCGCGCTTTCACAAATATCAAACCAGATTCATATCCCCACCCATTTGCGTCACGAGCCATTCTTCCAGCCGGAAAAAAAAAAGAGGAAAAAAAAAAAAGAGTAAGATAAGAAAGACAACGGAAATGCACATGAAATGGAGTATTCACCCCATATGTACTGCGGGGCCTTCATCGCTCGTCTACTTACTCATCTAAGATATCGACATTCAATCGTACTGACAAACTCGCGTCATGCAATTTTCCCCATCCACATACACGCCCAGGAGGTAACGCCTGCAGTATGCCATCTTATCAAGGACACATTCAGAGCAATTTCGACTCTTGATCTTGTTTCCCTGCTCTAGCCAATCCGGACGCCTTCGCCAGCTCGATCAAATCAGGTCGAGACTACCAATACCATCATCGTCGCAACATGAGACGGAATATATAAGATGGGAAGAAATGGAAATAAATGGAATAAATGGAAAGAGAGATAGGAAAGAGATAGAAGAAGAGATGGATGAAAAAAGAGGTAAAGAGACAGAATAAAAGATGGAAAAAAAGATGGAAAAAAAGATAGTAAGAAAGAAAGGGAAAAGATAGTAGAATAGATAAAAAGAGAAATAGAAAGAAGATAGGAAGACAGAAATATTGAGAGAGAGAGAGAGAGAGAGAGAGAGAGAG
>AFRA01000790.1:0-17944 GCA_000223055.1 Claviceps fusiformis PRL 1980
GTCAAATTATTAATATATAATTATTAAGCTAATAATAAAAACTAATACTATATTTTATTATTATATAAAAACTTTAATTAGTTTTACTTTATTAATATAAATATATATTTAATATATAACTAGTATAAAGTTAAGAAGGCCCTACAGAGAAATAAGCTAATAACTATACTTATAAAGTAGCTTATATTAATTAAAGATATTTCTTAATTTTAGCTTATAAAAAAGCTATAAAATTAATAAGCTAAGAATATTAAAAATATAATATAAAAAAGCACTTACTATAGTATAAGTATAGGAATAGTAGTAAGCCAAATAGATTTTATAGTTAATATAAGTTTTTATAATATATAAGTTATTTTTAATAAAAAATAAAAAAATAATAATTAAGAAAATAAAAAAAATAAGTATAATATATCTATATTAGCCTTAAGCTTATACTTTTTTAGCCTTTATATTCTCTCTTTTTTTTTTCTTTTTTTTTCTTTACTTTTACTTTAATATAGCTTTAAACTATAATTAAGCTTAGCTAATTTTATAAAATGTTATTTAGTTTCTTTAGTATATTAATAATATAATAAGCTTATAATAATATTTTACCTTTAATTAAAGTTAAGGCTAAGGCTATTATAATATTATTAGTAATTTATACTATTATAGTAATAAATAAGCTTACTTACTTTATAAGCTAAACTACTTTTTTTTAAATAGTATTATAATTTATAGCTTATTTTTATATAAATATTATACTAATACTATATTAAAAGTATAATTATATTACTTTTTACTTATATTAATAAGCTCCCTAAAAATATAAAGATGTTATGTATTTATAACTTATTTAATATTCTTTTAATAGAAAATAATATTTAAATTTAGCTATAATATTAATTAGCTTTTACGTAGCGATTAATATAAATAAAAGGTATAATACCTATATTTAAATAAGTTTTTTTTTTTTTATATACTTATAGTATATACTATTAATATTTATATAAATTAATAATAAAAGTAATATAAATTTATAAAGAGTATTAACCTTTAGTATTATAGTATTATTTATTAATAATTTTAACTTATATTAAGTAAGCTTCATAGGGCTAGGCTTATAATTAGCTTACCTATATATAAATTATTAATAATAATATTTTAAAAAAAAACTAATACTTACTTTAAATATAAGAATTAATTTATTTGAAAAGGTAAAAGGTATTTTTAATAATATTATAATTAGTTTAAAGTAATAATAAAATCATATTATTATAAAAATAAGGTTAAAGGTATACTTATAATAAAAATAATTAAAAAAAAAATTAAAAATCAAAAATAAAGAAAAAAAAATATAATATTTATCTCTCTTTCTTTTATATAATTAATAATTAGCTAGTAGCTAATTTATTCATAACTAGCTACTAACTAATATAGCTAATACTATAAAGGTATAAAAGCTAAAGAAAGGTTTTAAGTAAAAAAGTAATAGCTTAAAGAAACTAGCTAAAAATTAATATAAAAATTAGTTTAAGCGCTTAAGGTAATATACTATAATATATAAACTACCCTTATAAGTAACCTAAGGTATTACTATACCTTTACTAACTTAGTTTAACTTTAGTTTTATACTATATACTTTTTTATAATATTAGTTAAGTTTAGCTAGTAGTATACCCTTTGATATAATTAAAACTAATATAAAGTAACTATAGCCTTACTATAGCACTTAGAATAGTTATATATAGGTTTTCCTTAGTCTAGGGTTTTTCCTATATAGTTTTAGTAGCAGAGGTACTAGCTATTAGGTTTAGCCTAACTAGTGTACATAATAATAATAATAATTATAAAATATAAGATATAAAAAGCTTAGCTTTTTATTTAAATTAAAATAAAGAATTATATAATTATACTTATCTTTAAAGTATAGTAATTTATAGGTTTTTTAGCTTTTTTATCAAAGTATTTATTTAGCTTTTATAATTATTATTTTCCTTATTATTTTAAAATAAAAATAAAAATAAATTAATTAGCTTAATGCTTTTACTTAAGCTTAATTAATAATAAAAGAAGCTAATTAAAGGACTTTTTTATAATTCAATACTTAATTATTTAAGTAAGTATTAATACTTTTAGCTAAATTATAGTTTTTAAACTATAAGTATATCTTTATATAATTATTTAGCTTACTTTATTAGGTTTTGTATTTTTTATAAATAAATAATTTCTTATTAATTTCTTACTTATTTATAAAGCTAATAATAATTTAATTAGAAATAGCTTTATCAATTCATATAAATTATATTGAAAGGTTTTTCAATTATTAAGAAATACCATTAATATTAATATTTAATACTATTATAGCTATAAATGAGTATTTTAAAATCTTTAAAAATACTATATATTAAGCTTTTTAAGTTAGTTTATTATATTCTTAGTCCTTTTTTAAAATGTAGCTTAATAGTAAAAAAGTAATACTCCTTTAGCTTTTTATTAAATATATAGAGTTATAAAGGTTTTAATATTTTTATAAAGTTTAAAAAAAACCTTTTTTAAGTATTTAGTATTATTTATTATTAAAAAGACTAAGAGTATATATTTTTACTTTAAAGTTCTTAAAAAAGTTAATAATATTTTCTTTCAAAAATTAATTTATATTACAATTATTTTAAAGGAATATAAAAGCACTTTATTTATCAAGAGTTTTTTTAAAGAGTCTAGTAAAGGCCTTTAAGTTAAGTTTTCTAATAAAACTATTAAAAGTAGTTATAATAATAAAAAAATAGTTTTTAATTTAAGCTAAGTTAGAAGTTAGTTACTTTATACTAATTTAATTAAAGAAAGATATAATTAGGTTAAAAATACTTATTTAAGTTAATTTTTAAAGCTAATATTATTAAATATAAGTATAAATAATAAGTAAGTTAATTAATTAAAAAACCTTTGTTTTACTTATAGTTTTTTCTTTATAAACCTAGCTATATTATTATTTAAAAAGCTTAATTAACTTATTATTTCTATTGTCTTTGTAAACTAAAACAAAAATTTTCATAAAAATACTTTAAATTATAAAAAAAATAATACTTATAATAAAAGAAATTATTTAAGATTTAATAAACCTAAGTATAATTAAATAATTTATAGTTTTATTTATTTTAATAAAAGGTGGATTAGTATTTTAAGTAGGTTTAATAAGACGTTTAATAAGCTTATTTTTTAATAAGTTAGTGTGTCGGGGGGAAAGTCCCCCATCCCTGTATTTCTAACAGCTGCGCAGCCGCGACGGCTGTTAGCAACCGCGGGCACGTGACTTCCATCTAGTATATGAGCAATGCAAATTGCTAAATTCTTAGATAGAAAGACAACCTACACTTAAACCTTTAAAAAGTTTAACCACTTATAGCTAGCTTATAGCTATTAGCAGCTATAAGCTAGGTGTTAGGCCTTAAATTATAATATATTTTGTTTAATATTCTAGATTTTTCTATTATTAGCTTCAATGCCGGACTGTTATTCTAATAACCTAGATCCCTATTATTCTCTTTAGTGCTAGACTGTTATTCCAATGACCTAGATCCCTATTATTCTCTTCGGTGCCGGACCGTTATTCCAATGACCTAGATCCCTTTTCTTCTCTTTTCTTCCTTTTTCTTCCTTCTAATAACTTCTAGCTAGCCAACAACCTTATAACTGCACTAGCTTGCAGTCGCTAATAGCTGCTAATAGTCCCTAACCTAGCTAGTTAGGGGGTGCTATTCTTTTTCTCCCTATTATAAATAGTAGTTTCGCTTAAGCGCTAAGACTTATTAGAGAGACTAGTTCTTAGTCTAGAAGAAATTATAACTAACTAGCTAAAACCCCTGCCTAGTTATAACTACTAATAACTACTAGCAGCTATAATTATAATTTATCTTACTAAAGCGCAGCTACTAGTAGCTATTTATAAGGATATTTCCTTACTTAGGATTTATCTAATTTAATAATTTCTAGCTTTTCCCTTAGCTAGCTAAAAAACCCTTAAAATTTACAGCTAACAAACGGACTAGCACCTAACTTAATAGCCCACTAACACTATAAGTTTCCCCTTTCTTCTTTTTTTTTCCCCTTTCTTTCTTTTTTTTTTATAATTCTTACCCTTCCCTACTAAAAGTAGGTCTAATAGCTGCCCTTCCCCTACCTAAAGTAGGTCTATTAAATGCCCACCCTAATAAATTCCTTAGCTAATTATAAATAAAACCTTTTTTTAAATTTTTATAAATTTTTTACCCTCTTTTTTCTCTCTTTTCTAGCTATTCCTAGCTATTATCTAACTCCACAGCTATAAACAGCTTTGCAGCTATTAATCTAATTATAAGCAGTCTTATAACCGTTAATCTAATTGCAAAGTAGCTTTGCAGCCGTTAATCTAATTGTAAGCAGTCTTGTGACCATTAATTTAATTATAAAGCAGTCTTATAACCGTTAATCTAATTACAAAGCAGCTTTATAGCCGTTAATCTAAGGAAAAAGAGACAAATTCTACCCTTTTTCTTTGCAATTCTGATTACTTACACCTGCGCACAGATGGCCATAGCTAAGGCAGACGGTCCGACAAGCAACCCGCACCTGCCTATGGCTATAATTCTAATTCTAACCAACAAATTATAAGGAATCGGGGAGGCGGCCGGTCCGATAAGCAGCTTCCACACAGCTGCCCACAGCTATAATCCCAATTCCAACCGACAAATTATAAGGAATTGGGGAGGCGGCCGGTCTAACAAGCAGCTTCCACATAGCTGCCTACAACTATAATCCTAATTCCAACTAATCAATTATAAGGAATTGGGGAGGCGGCTGGTCCAACAAGCAGCTTCTACACAGCTGCCTATAGCTATAATCCTAATTCTAACTAATAAATTATAAGGAATTAGGGAGGCAGCTAGTCTAATAAGCTACGGAATTAGGGGGTAAAAATGTGCATAAAATTTTTTTTTACTAACTTTTCTCTTTTTCTTCCCCACTTTCTATCTATTTTACTTGCTTTCTATTAGTTATTCTTAATTACATAACGCTAATAGTTATGTAATTAAGGGGGGAGGTATTGTGTTAGGGAGAAAGTCCCCCGTCCCTGTATTTCTAATAGCTACGCAGCCGCGACGGCTATTAGTAACTATAGGTATGTGACTTCTATCTAGTATATAAGCAATGTAAATTACTAAATTCTTAGATAGAAAGATAACCTATACTTAAACCTTTAAAAAGTTTAACTACTTATAGCTAGCTTATAGCTATTAGTAGCTATAAGCTAGGTATTAGGCCTTAAATTATAATATATTTTGTTTAATATTCTGGATTTTTCTATTATTAGCTTTAGTGCCGGACCGTTATTCCAATGACCTAGATCCCTATTATTCTCTTCAGTGCCAGACCGTTATTCCGATGACCTAGATCCCTTTTCTTCTCTTTTCTTCCTTTTTCTTCCTTCCAACAACTGCCGGCCAGCCGATAACCTCATAACTGCACTAGCTTGCAGTCGCCAACAGCTGCCAACGGTCCCTAACCTAGCTAGTTAGGGGGTGCTGTTCTTTTTCTCCCTGTCACATTAGCTTTATAGCTTTATACTTTAGGGATTAATAGCTTTAATTTTATGAAATATAATCTTAAAGTAAGTAATTCTTTATACTATTTAAGTTTAAACTATCTTTATACTTTTAATTAAATAATTTAAAAGTTTTATAATAGGTTTTTTATAATTAATTATTTTAGTTTTATAAGTATAATTAATTATAATAAAGTTTAACTCTAAATTATAGCCTTTAATTATATATTATTATTTATAAATAATAGAATATATTATATAAAGGCTACTTAACTTACTTTATTTAAGTAAAACTCTTATTTAAGAAAAAGAATATATATTATACTTAAAAAGTAAAGAGTATATATATAACTAAAGCTATCTTTATTATATTTTAGATTTTTAATATATATAAATTTAGCTTTAAGTTATTAAGGCTATATAAAAGAAAGATAATTAAATAGCTTTTATTTAATTAAATAGTTTAAGTTATTAAAGGTTGAAATAATAATAATTTTAAAGTAAAATATAAATAATTATATTATAATAATAATTAAAATTATAATAATTAATAGTATTATAGTAATAAGTACTTCTATACCTATACTTTAGAAAAGAAAAGTAGGAAATAAATAATTTCTCTTACTATTTAAGAACCTAAAACCTATTTATTTTATTTAATTAGATAGTTTAATTATATTATGCTAAGGTCTTACTCCTATAGCCACTATAATGCCTTCTTCTAAATGACTACAGACCGTTTCTCTTTCCTGCGACACACTAGTTAGTTAGGGGGTGTTGTCCTTTTTGCCCGCGTCACAATATTTATTTATTATTATTTCTATATCAAATTTAGCTCTTGATAATAATAAAAATAAATTAATTAAAATGTACTTAAAGGGTATATTTATTATTTAAGCTTACTTAATAGTAATAGTACTATTAAAATATAGTTATTAAATAGCTTATATTTTTAAATTAGCTACTTATTATAATTTACTAATTTCATTATTTATAGGTTTTATTTAAGAATCTTTATATAATAAGTTTTTTTATATTTTCGTATTTATTATTTATTACTAACCTTTTATTTACTCTTTAGTGAGCCTTTTCTATACTTTACTTAAAGTAAAACCTTTTTTTATTTTTATTATACTTTATTAAGTTATATACATTTCCAAAAGTTTATTTTTAATTTTATAAAAGGTTTAGTAAAAAAGAAAAATACTAATAGTAAATTATAATAATATAGTTATTATATAGAATTAGCTTATTTTTATACTTGAGGTTTTTTATTTTTTTATTTATTAGCTTTACTAAACTAAATTGTTTTATTTTTTTCTTTACTTAAAAATAATATATATATTTTGTTTAAACTTATTATACCTTTAACTAAATAGCTATTTAGCTAGATATTAACTATTTCTATTTTTTAATTATATTTCTAAATGTAAAATCTTCTTATAATACTTATAAGTTTTTTATTTTATTTTAATTTCTTTACCTTATGAACTATTTTCTTTATTATTTTATATTTATAAGATATAATCTACTTTAATATATATAGTTTTATATATTCTTTAAATAGTATTTATATTAATAATACTTCTTTTAATATAAAGTACCTTTAAAAAACTTTAAACTTGTAATATTAAATATATTTTATAGTTATAAAATTCAAGTTAATTATAATTAATAAATAAAGCTATATTAACTAGCTTTTTTCATAATTTGATAATATTTTTAGTACTTGATTATAAGGTTGTAGCTTAACTACTTTAAATTAATATTTTTTTATTAATCATAAATTATTATTATTGATATTAAACTTTATTAATTTATATTTAGTTTTATAATATTTAATAAACTAAACTTAGGTATTAGTAAGTAGCTACTTTATTCATATACTTGCTTTATAATGCTTTTAATTTACCTCTAATATATTAATTAATAATATTTAATAACTTAACGAATTAATTTAGCTCTTTAGGTTTATAGCTGCATAATAACTTTAATAATATATAGCTATAAGTTATATAATAGTTAATATTATATACAGAATATAGAAAGCTTAGGTAATTAAGTTAATTTGTCCATTTTATATATTTGAAGGCTTATAAATAATACTTTCAAATTTAATTTATTTTTAAATTTAGCTATTTATTTAAGGGTAAATGGTAATATCAAAAAGCTATTAGTTATTAAAAAATTATAAAAAGTTCTTTTAAATTTATTAATAGAAATAATAACTTTATTACTTATTATACCTTTTAAAACTTTAAAGTTTTAAAATATATTTTTAATAAAACTAATTACTAAGTTATTATTAATTATTATATATTAATAATAATATAGAATATATACTTTCAGAATTAATTTATTATTATTAATAGTATATTATATATTTCATTATCAAAATATTTAATAAAGAGTAAACTTATAATTAAGTTTATATACTCTTTTTAAAATGGTTTTTATAGTATAGAAATACTATTAAAATAGTACTATTACCTTACTATAAGGTTAATATAACCTTAGCGTATTAAGCTAATGACTTATATAATTATTAATATAAGTTTTAATATTTTTTTTTAGCCCTAGCTAAAAATATTAGCCTATAACTTATTTAATTATCTTACTTACTTCTTAAAAGATTACTATAAAGTTAATATAAGTTAGTTATAAGATTTTACTTCTTAATTTAACTAAATAAAAGCCTAGTTTTTATATAACGATAGTTTCTCTATCACTTATTTTAGTAATACTCTATAGAAAAATCACTATTTTATTATTACTTAATAGCTTTAATTATTGCTATACAAAAGTATTTTTTTAAATAAAAATTTTTAAAGTCTTAAATATTAAAAATAACTTATTTTTTATAATTAACTTATTTAAAAATTAATTTAATAAAGGTTTATTTAATAATTAATAACTTTATTATATACCTTTAATAAGTTTTGTCTTTAAATAAAGGTTTAGTATATAATTATTAAAGCTAATTTAAGTACTTTATAGAGTTAAAAAAAGTTATATTTTATTTTTTAAAACTTTTATATTTTAGCTATTTATGTTTAAACTTACTATATTTATGTTATATATAGGCTTTTTAAATAAAAGTTTACTATATAATAAATAAAGCTAACTTAAGTACTTTATAAAGTTAAGAAAGGTTTTAATTTTATTCTTTAAAACTTTTATATTTTAGCTACTTATCTCTTTATTTATAGTATTTTATTATATATAAACTACTTCTTTAATAAAACTTAGGTATTTAAACCTAAATTATTGAACATTAATTATAAACCTATTTTATTATAAGGTTAAAGTACATTTACTTTCACTTATATTACCTTTCTAAGTCTTTCTTCCTTAGCTTAGTCTTTAATTTATAATAAAATAGTGTAAGCTAAAAATATTATATTTATTTTTATTATTATTTATATATAACTAATGTATAGCTTAGTACTAATAAGTAATAGAGCTAGCTAATATATTAGCTTAGCTATTTTATTTTAAATATTTAAAGTCTTAGCTATTAATTATATATTAAAGCTATACTACTTACTAGTTATAAACTTATTAAGAAATAATAATAAATATTATATATATACTTTAATTATTACTCTCTTTAAAAAGTAGTTTAGTTTATAAAATCAGTTATTTATAAAGTTTAGCTTACTTAGCTAATATTTGTAATAAAGTAAATTTATATAGCTTATTAAAAATATTCATTTAGTAGCTAAATAGCTTTAGCTTTATAGTAAGGTATTTAAAATATAAGTTATTTATACTAACTTAAATAAAGTACTTCAAATAAGCTAAAAAATATCTTTAAGTTTAAAAAGCTTTTTAAATAATAAAAAGCTTTCTATTAAATATTATATATTTTAGCTTTAATTTAAATAGTTTTTTTAATATATAAGCTATAAAGTATTAGCTACCTAGCTATAGCTAAGCTATAATAGCTTTAATAATAAAATTTAATATATTTATTTTTATTTTTAGTAATACCTTTAACTTAAAGTAAATAAAAATAAAGACTTTAAAGAATGTTTACTAAAGTTAATTAAATAAAGCTAGTTTGTTATTACTTACTTATAATAGTTTATGATTATTACTTTTTAATATTTATAAATAGAATAATAATCTTATTATATGTTTAAATAAAGTATTTATAGAATTTTATAAACTTAAGAAAATATTAAATATTAAATATATTATAAAGTAGTAATTGTTTTAATATTACTCTAATATACTAAGGCTTTATTTCTAGGGTTTTATTATATTATAAAGGTTAAAAAGCTAATATATATTATAATTAATTAATATTTCATAAGTTTAAAAATAAAGCTTAATTTTTTAAAGTTTTAAAACATCTAACTTAATATATTCTTTATATACTATTAAGTTATTACTAAAAATTAAAATATTATTAAAGTAAATAATATTCAAAGTTTTAATAAGCCCTTTTAATATATTATTAATATACTTAGAAAAAGTAGTTAGTATACTTATAAAGGTAAAAGGTATTATAAAATATTTAAAGTACCTATTATTTATTTATTTATTATACGCTAGGAGGCCTTTAAGGGTCTCTGTCTAGTGCCTCTGCTTGCTAAATTATATAGGAAAAACCCTAGGACAGGGGGGAAAACCTATATATAATGTTTATATCTCTACTTGCCTGGGCCTACGTAGGGCCTATAGTAGTCTCTATTATAGAATATAGATACGCTGCTTACTAGGCTTTATAGCTATAGTTACTAGGAAGAGTAGGTATAGTGGGTTTAGGTTTAGGGAAAAGAGTGTTTAGTTTAGGTTAGGGTTAGGGTAGGGTAGGTGCTATAGTAGTAGTAGTAAGTAAAAGTTATAATATTATAGTAAGGGTATATTATAGCGTGTATAGGTATAAGCAATGGTATAGTAGTAGTGTATAGCTATATAGGTAGGTAGTGTTAGACTTAGGGTTAGGATAGACCTATATAGGGGCTAATTAAAGCCTAGGGGGCAGCGGAGGCAGTCTAATGTGCTGCGCTAACGCAACCTAGTGTAATGTAGCTATAACGCTAGCTAACCTTACTTATCCCTACTATAGCATAGTAAAGATGTATTTTATAGGTAAGGGGAGTTAGGTACTATTAATATTTATATTAGTGCTTAGGGGGCATTAATATAGGGCTAGGCATTTTAGCGTAAAGCTACCCTAATAGCTATAATAACTAGCTAGCAGCTATATAGCTAATTTAGTAGTTATATAGAGAGGGGTTAGTAATAGCTATAAAAGAGGGATAGTCCCCCTATTCCTTCTTTCCTTCCCTTCTTTCTACTATAGTTAAGCTTCTAAGGTAAGTTATCCCCCCTTTAATGCCTTAATAGGGGTAGCTTAGTATACCCCTTACTAAGTAATATTAGGCTTAATATAGTTCTACTAACTATAGCTAAGATACCTAATAGAAAAAAGAAAATATAACTAGTAAGTATATAACCTAGGTTTAACTTAGGGCCGCTGCTAATATATTAAGGTAGGGCGCTATTAGGGCATAGCCCTATAAATCTTATATTACTTATATAGGTACTATTAGTTATCTATATAAAAATTAGAAAGGTAAGTCCCTAACTTAGGGTTAATATAGGTTAGGCGCTAATATAGTATAGGTATTTTTAGGGCTTACTTTAAGTATACCTACTAGGGTAAGACTTATTCTAAGGTAAGTAGTAGTAATATATTTAAATAAAGGTAATGTAGGTTTTAACTAAGCCTATAGCTAGCTTATACTAATTTATATTAGTAAAAAGTAGAGAAGCTTCTTTAAATATAGAAAGAATACTTTAATACTATTACTAATATTAGTAAAGATAATAATAATCCTAAAGCCCTAGTAAGTATAAGTCTCCTTTAATATAGGGCTATAGTTACTAATATAGTATAGGTTAGTTATAATAATCTTTAGAAAAAGGTAGTATAGCTTATAAAGCAGGATAGTATAGAGAAGGCAGTAGGTTAGGCCCTTAGTAGGGCTAGCCTAACTACTCTTTTTAAGTAAGAGTATTTAAGCTATTTAGGGTATATTACTACTATATTAAAGAAGTAGGTAAAGTAAGAGGCAGTATAGGGGTAATATAGGGCTAAGGGGTATTAGGCTAGTGTTTTTTATTTATTTTTTAATATAGTAAATAAATAAGGTTACCTATAGTTAACCTATTATAGCCCTAAGTAGGGGGTATAGTTTTATTAGTAAATATATATCTTTTTACTATATGACCTATTAGTAAATATTTATATTATTAGTAGTAGTATTAGTAAGTAGGTAGGTTAGGGCTAATATAGGCTCCCTATAGGGCTATAATTAAGTAGCGTTAGGTACTTTATTTTCCTAGGATATTTATAGCTAATTAGCTAGGGTAAAGTAAGGGATTTAGCTAGTTTAAAGAAGCTATTGCGTAAGGTAGTGAGCTAAGGGGCCCTAGTTAAGGGCTAAGTAGATATTATAGTGGTTATATATTAGGGGTATATTAGGTCTATAGAGGCAGAGGTAGTTATAGTCTAGGTAGTTAAGAATAATATAAAAGTAATTCTCTATATTATTCTAGTATTAGTAAATTAAGGAGTTTACCTTAGGTATATATTAGGCATATAGGAATGCCTTTAGCCTAATTTTTTCTATATATATCTAAATAAGGGTAGCTAATTTATGTTTAGTAAGGTAGCTATATAGTTATATAATTTTATAGGTAGTATAAAAGTTAGGTTTATATTTAGCTACTATAAGGGAGTATTAGGGCTAATGTATATACATTGCTATATAGTCCTAGTGCTATTAGTTTTTTTATTCTTACTTAAGCTTTTTAGTTAATAAAAAGGCATTAAAGTAGGCTATTAAGTAGTAGAATAGGGGAATATAAGGCAGTGGCTTAGGGCTATAGTAGTAGCGTTATTATATTTAAAGGTATCTAGCTACTATAGTGTAGGTAGCTTAGATTTAGTTAGCTATCCTATTAGCCTTAATTCTATTATAGTAGTAGTAGGCATAGTAGTTAAGGTAAAGGTTTACTAAAGGGATAGCTGCCTTAGTTTTAACTAGGGCCTATAGTATAGCTTTATAGGCCTTAGTTATAGTCTATAGGCATTAAAGTTATTCCTTAGTAAATTCCTTTATAATACCTTTAGCTACATTACTATAGCTTATTAGGGTATAATGCATACCTACGCTATAAGCAACTAAGCTTTAAATTACTTATATATATAGTAAGCATGCATTGCAAAGGGGGCATCCCTAGGTTAACGCTATAAGGGTTATAAGGGCTAGCTATTGCTAAGTAAGCTTTTTTATAACCTTTTTACTATGTTTTTTCTATTAAAGCTTATAGTAAATCTATATACCTAGAAACTAGGCGGATTAGACTAGCTAGATTATAGCAGTGCTAAGTTAGACTAGAGTTATAATAGTATAGTAGTAGTGTATAAAGTATAATAGTTTACTTTTCTATAGGTTAAACTTAAGGCTAGATTTATAGGACTATAGCTAGTAAATTCTCTAGGCGTTTTTAAGGTAGGCCTAGGTTTTCTTTAATATATATCTAAAGGTAAGGATATTTATATTATTTAAGAATCTAATAGTAAGGGTATAGTTTGCTCTATATAGCTAGGTATAAAAAGGGGTTATATATAATAGGAAAAGGATTAAGGAAACTAAGGAACCCTATAGGACCCTAGTAGTTATAGGTAGGGCGCTTATTAATTAACTATTAAAGTAAAGGAAGGCGCTATACTTAGTAGTAAAGGCTTAAGTTTATATTACTATTTAGTTAAGAATGCCTAGGGATATTATAATATAGAGAAGGCAGTAGTAGTAGATAGTGTTAAATACTACTAAGATATTTAGCTAGAGGAGTAATGTAACCCTACCTAGGCCCTATATTATATATACTACTTCTATAAGGATACTAAGGGTATCCTCTATAGATCTATCTACTCTATTATTTATTTAAAGGTTAAGTAAGGCGCTACCCTTTTTAGTAGTATGTGTAATTTAACTTATAACTACTGCTTTTAGGACCTTACTTATAATACTTAGAAGGGATATAAATTACTAGGCGCTAGCGCATTATATTTCTATAAGGGTTTTTTCTAGTTTATAAAGGATAATAACTTTTACTTTTTAAAATAAGGCTAGATAGTATTTAATTTAGCAGTAGGCATTAAGAAGGTGTATAAGTATTCTAGCTAAGGGGTAGCTATAGGCTTTTAAGAACCCTACTAAGAGTTTATTAAGTCTAGGTGATTTCTAGCTAACTAAGTCTTTAATAATAGTAATAATTTTATTTTTATTAAATTCTTTAAAGGTAGGGAATAGTATAGTATTAAGTTAGGCTTTTAGTGTTTTTAATATATTATTAGTATAGGTTATTAAAGGGGGGAAGAAGTGGTTAGTAAGTGCTATAGCTTTTTTACTATAAAAGTTAGCAGTAGCTGTCTTATTATATTTATAGTAAAAGAGCGTTAGAATCTAAAGGGAATTAGGTAGGAGGCTGCTATAAAGGCAGGCCTAGCGTTTAAGTTTCTATAAGGTAGCGTTACTAATAGTTATAAACCTTATTAATTATCTTTATATACTTCTTTTTTCCTCTTAGATAACTTAGGCTTATATTGCTTCTATATTAAATATAGCTTACTAGTTAGTGTTAGTGTAGTTAGCTTACTAATATCTCTAGGCTTATCTAGCATTGCCTATAGCCTCCTTAACTTTAGTATTCTACTAGGGTTGCCTATAGGGGCTACTATAGGGGCAGCGTAGGGTTGTAAGTTATACTATTAACTTAAGTTTAAATATAATCTATTTAGTAAAGGTTTCTATATCTACTAGTATGTTAAGTAGTTTCTCTAAGGCTCTGTATTAGAACTAGTGCTTAGCCTTTATAGTAGTTATATTAATATTTATTTCTTTTTAGTAGTATTAGGGAGTTCTATTATTTATTTAGTTTATATTTATAGTAATATAAATAAGCTATAGAATATAGTTAAATCTAGGTAGGTCTAGGCTATTAAGGAATTTAATAGAAAGGTTAAGGGTTAACTAAGTATAATTAATAGTGCTGCTTTATTTACCTAGAGAGTGCTAGGTTATCTCTCCTTAGGGTATAATAAGTTTAAGCTATTACTAAGTAGTAAGTATAAATAGGGTAGTGTAACCTAAGGAGGTCTATCTATATATATCTTAAAGGGGGTAGTAGAGGTTAAAATCCCTTATAAATATACTATAGTTCCTTATTAGGAGTGCTATAAGGTCCTTAAAGGGGGTAGTTTAGTTTTATTTATAGGTAGGGAAGTATATTAAGTATATATTAGTGCTGTAGAGGGTAACTAAGCATTAGTTATTGCTAGTATATATTAACTATAACTTAGGCCTATAGTGGCAGTAAATATATATAGCTAAGTAGCCTCTTTATATAGTAAGTTAGTAATGCCCTATACTTAAGGCTAGGGGGGGTTAGTTATTACTATATAGTTCTTATATTATAATTATATTAGTCCTAGGTTAGAAACCTAGTGTAGTATAGATAAGGTATAATTTCTTTTATATGTTTTAGTATATAACCTTTATTATTTAAGTGTAATAAGGGTAGTCTATAAGGGGGGGCCTGCTAGGCCCTTAGTAGGGCTATATTAGGGCTATAGGTAGCTATTTAGGGCTCCTTATAGTTATAGAGGGGGTGCTATAGGGTTTAGTTATAATTCTAGGAGTTAGGTTTAGCTACCTAGTAGGCAGCTAATACGTTTCTAAGGGGAAGCCTTATAGAAGAGTAGGTTACTAGCCCCTTAGCAGCGTCCTTAGATACTAACTTTAGTCTACCTATTATTATTAAGGTTAGCTAGGATAGTAAATATACTAGGCTAATTTAGGTAGGCAGTCCTTACTTTAGTTTACTACTTATTTATAATAGTATAGAGTTAGGACTATACTAGGTATCCCCTAGAGTAGTTAGGGCATTGCTTATATATATTGCCTAAGAGGGCTAGGCATACCTACTTACCTTTAGTATACTTACTAGCTAAGCAGTAGCTATAATATAGGGCTGCTATATAGTATATAGTAATATAGCTAAACTTATAGTAGTTATAGCACTGCTTAAAGTAAAGAGTATTATTATAGGGTTTAGCTTTAAAGATTTCCGCTTTATATATAACTCTAACTTAGTATAGGTAGTTAGCTACTTTAACTCTATTTATATTAATAATTAAGGGGGTATATAAAGAGGTTTTATATAGCTTTTAAGTTACTACTTAGGTAATACTACTGCTATTAAAGGCTATAAGGGCCTAAATAATCTTATTATAAGACTTATTTTATATATAGGAGATAGGGAAGCTATAAATAATAATACTAAATACTTATTAGCTTAAAGTTACCTCTAGTCTAAATACAGTCTATACCTAGGAGGGGTTATTAGTATAGGGCTTTGCAGTGTCCTTAAATATAACTATAGTATTGCTACTATAGAGGTAATACGCCACTATAGCGGAATTAGTACTAATTATATAGTTAATAGCTAGGATAATTTCTTCTAGAGAGTAAGATTTAGCTATTTTACTAATAGAAGGGCCTTTAACTAAGGCTTTATAATAGACCTAAGGCAGGACTATAAGGGTAGTTAGGTTATTTAGTGTGCAGTTTTAGGAGCTAATTCTAGTTACCTAGGCAGTAATAGATGCCTAGGTTAGGCCTAATGCAGTCCCTAGCTAGAGGGCTTTTTTAACCGCTCTTTTAACTATTTTTTTAAGGTTTTTTATTATAACTATTATATTAATAATATCTAGGGTAGTGTTGTTAGGTAGGCTACATTAGGCATGCATTATTTCTATATTAACTATGTAAAGAATAATATCCTATACTCTTCCTAGCAATTTTAAAGGGATAAGCCTAGCAGTCTAAATAAATTCTTTTTATAAATAGGTTAGAACCCTCTCTCTAGCCTTTTCCCTAGCTACTTTAGTAATAGGGTTAACTTAAGAGCTAAGTATAAAGCTACCTTATTCTATAAGTGAGTAATAGCAACTCTATATAAGTCCGCTATTTCTACTATTAATATCTATTAGTATTGCACTATCCGCTGCACCCGCGCTCTAGGACCGATACACTATTAGTATAGAGGGTAAATAGGCATTGCAAAGCTTTTTATTAACTTTTTAAGAGGTTTAGAGTCGATCCCGCGGCGCTGTCGCGGTGCGGGCGAATTCAAAAAGTCTTTTTTTATTTAAAGTACCTATATTAATAAGAAAATCTTATGTTTTATTTATTATATTTATAAATATATAGCTAATAATATATATTACTTAAGTTCATTGTTATAACTATTTTTATTTATTCTATTTAATTTAAATTTCTAAAATAAATAATAATAAAGCCTTATTGTTGAAAGGAAAACCTTATTAAAGCTATAATAATTAATATATAGCCTTAGCTAACCTTTTCTTCTAATCAAAATAAAATTAAGCTACCTAAAGAATTTATTAATTATTAAATTTATTTCTCATGCTATATATTAGCTAAGTATTTATAAAAAATTATAACCTTTTTTTAATAAGGTTATAACTTAGTTTTTAAAAAGGCGTTTTTTTGTTAATTAATCAATTATATTTATATAGCTTTTTAAAGCTAAAATATAGGTTATAAGCCTTTTTAAAAATATTTTTATAAAGTTTTTAAATATTGTTAATAGGTTTTTCTTAGCTTAGTTATTATGTTTATTATTATTAATATACATTAGGAGGCCTATAAGGGCCTCTATTTAGTGCCTCTACTTACTATATTATATAGAAAAAACCCTAGAATAGAGAGGAAAATCTATATATATTATTTATATCTCTGCTTACCTAGCCTTATATAAAGCTTATAGTAATTTCTATTATAAAATATAGGTATATTACTTGCTAAGCTATATTATTATAGTTATTAAAAAAAGTAAATATAATAAATTTAAGTTTAAAAAAAAGTATATTTAATTTAAGTTAAAGTTAAAGTTAAATTAGTTTTATAGTAATAATAATAAGTATAAGTTATAATAATATAATTAAGGTATATTATAATATATATAAATAAAAATAATAATATAGTAATAATATTTAGCTTTATAAATAAATAATATTAGTTTTAAAGTTAAAATTAATTTGTATAAAAGCTAATTAAAGCTTAAAGGTAGTAAAGGTTACTTAGTATACTATATTAAAATAACTTAATATAATATAATTATAATAATAGCTAACTTTACTTATTTATATTATAATATAATAAAAATATATTTTATAAATAAAAAAAGTTAAGTATTATTAATATTGATATTAATATTTAAAGTATATTAAAATAAAGCTAGGTATTTTAATAAAAAGCTACTTTAATAGCT
>AFRA01000791.1:0-17922 GCA_000223055.1 Claviceps fusiformis PRL 1980
AAAAAAGAAAAGAAGAAAAAGAGAAAAGAGAAAAGAGAAAGAGAAAAAAGAAAAAAGAAAAAAGAAAAAAGAAAAGAGAAAAGAGAAAAGAGAAAAATAGAGTAGACCGCGCCAGACGCATATAAAGCAGTTGATTCTTGTTTCTTGATTACCACGAAACAACAGAATAAGCGAATAGAATTAAATTTTTAGAAGAATACCTTGCACTGACTTGAAGAAATCATCCTGTAAATTGTCCCCAGAAAATACGTCTGCATGGAATGATGAAAAAGCAAACGCACGCCGTTCCAATAGTTGAAAAAGAAGAAGAAAGAAAATAAACAAAGAAAGAAAATAAAATACATTCCTTATGGCATTCCAAACTCGTCAACGGCATCGTGTATCATAATCGTTGTCTCATGACCCAACAGCAATTCCACTGAGAATGCTGTCCATCTGTGCCGTTTCCACCTCGCCGTTTGACCTCTTTCGCTCTTTCAACAGCACGGCCAGCACCTCAATAGGAGGTTTCAGCCCAAGACGCTCTGCCCTTTCCCATCTCTTGGTGCGGTCAATGCCGATGCACGGCTATATTTACGCAAGAGGGAAGGAAAAGGTTAGACAATCAGCTGCATGGTTTTTAAACATCAGACATGGGGGGAAACGGGAGAGAGGAAGACAACTCACCCCATACTGCGAGCTCACGTCAAAGTACCGCAACACTTTATCATGGACGGATAACCCCTGCTGATGCACCCTCGGCGCTTTGCGTTCCCTCTCAATCCCCATCCAGTAGCTGTTGATGTGCGCATCCGTCACCTTCTCGGCCCGAATCTCTGCTTCGGATCGCTCTGAAGCCGCTGTCGCGGGCGGTTGTGCGTGCTCGTCCTCCGGTTCAATGTCTTGAACCTCGTGCTCTTTGTGTACATCATCATCTTTTTCTCCTTTTTCTTCTTGTTCGACCTTTTTATTTGAGGGCTTCGTCCTCTCCGCGACTTCGACTCTGGTAGTGTGCGGAGCGGTGACAAGGCTCTTTTTGACGTCCTTTGGTATGGGCTTGGTGACTTTGTTGGTGAAGCTGATGGTGGACTGGCCCTTTGATGGGGGTCCTGTGCGGCCGCGAGCGGCGCCGGCGGAGCGTCTTGTCGTTGGCATGATAGTGTGGTGAATTGCGCTTGGGTGGCTTATGGCAGTGGAACGAGTTCGTTTGAGTGATGACAGGTTTTCGTGTCCGGTAATATATGATGCAAGAAAATATAATATGCTAGGCCATCAGCCGGTCGGGGTGGTGATCTGGTCGCAAACAAGATCCGAGGGAATGAATGCTCTGCTTAGTCGAGTACGCAATGGTTATGGGTGGAGAGTTGGGTGGCACGTTTGTTAGGCGGGCTGCGTTTGGCGGGGCAACGCGAGACTGGAGCGCCTTCACGTGACCAAGCAAGGTCCAAGAGCCAATAAGATGGATGGCATGCATGTGCTTGCTGTCTTGTCTGTCTTTGTCTCTCTCTACATGTGTGTCTTTTTCTCTCTTCTATGGAATCACTAATTCTTTGTTCGCCACAGCGGTGCCTCCTGAAGTGGAGAAAACACCGTGAAAGTAGTGTTGCTAGTTGCTAGCAATGCACTTCTCGCGGCACTCAACCTCCAGTTGCTTCACGATAAAAAGAGATGCTTCGGTTCGCGCCCGCAGTGCAAAACATCTCGCTCTTGACAGTCTTGGGTAACCACTTCACTGCCCATAATGCCTTGTCTGTCTCGGTATGCGTTGCCACACACAGACCGCTCTCGACAGACCATACCTTGACTTTGCCATCCATCGAGCCGCTAAGCAGATACTCTCCCGTGTCACTCCAGTCCGTGGTCGTAATCCAAGACGAATGCCCTGTCAAGTTCCCCACATGCTCACCGTGCTTCATATCGTAGAGAGCAATAATTCCTGCGTCGCCCGCGGCAGCTAGTCTTGTACTAGCAGGCGAGAATGCCACGGAACGGACTGGTTTTGCTAGTCCTACAATTGGCCCCAATCATTAGTTTCCTTGCCTTTTGTTTTTGCTTCTCCCTGTGATCTTTGTCTTCATTGCTTGTTGAGGGTTTCCCCGTCCCTCCCGAAATCATACCTGATAGCGAATAGAGGATTCGACCCGTGTCATTGTTGAAAATGTATACGGCTCCATTTTGATGTCCGCTGGCAGTATACTTGCCGTCCCTGCTCAGATCGACGCTCATGCCAAAACTACCTGATCCAGCGCTGCCAGTCTCGTACTCCTGAATCTTGGTCTTGCTCTCGCCTGTGATATCCCAGACGTTGATCCGCCCATCGTTGGTCGTGCTGGCGAGATAGGAGCCATCTTCACTGAGAGCTAGAGCCCAAACCTCGCCGGGCTTGACTGTAGGCCCGGTGATCTCACCGCTGCTTGACCACTCTCCAGTGTCCTGATTCAGGGCCCAGAGTTTTACTTCACCCCCAAAGCCGGCACTTGCAGCGACTTTGCCATTTCTCGACGTGCAGATGTGGTGACAGCCGAGCTTGTGGGCGTTAGAAATGGACTGCTTCAGCGGATAGGAAGGGTCTGTGGTGTCGTGAACATGGAGAGTCGACGATCCTCCTGCCGACAGCACAGCCTTGGGTGTCACTGCCAGAGAAAAAATATCCGTTATGTGAGCTGCAAAAAGTCTGTCAGTTGGTGTTGGCAGTGACGAGATGCTGGGTTGGGAAAGGGGGAAAAAAACAGTTCTGGCCTGGTGATGGCGGGGCAGTAGAATGGGGGTGTTACCATCATCCACTGTGTGAGCGGTCAAGTATTGCTTTGACTAAACCGCCCAGTCAGTCACTGGATCCTAGCAAACGACTCTTGGATTTCCTCACCATCTTGGTTCTGACACGCGGCGGAACGGTTGCTGCCCGGATCTCAGATGAGTGAGTTTGGTGTAGGAGCACAACTCTGATGTCTATTAGTGGGGCAAGTTTCCGATGTTGTCATGATGGGGACCTGGTCGAGTCACAGCGCTGGGACGTCATGAATTACAAACAACGTAGTCGCCCACGGCTCTTGGCCTAGCGAGACGTAGAAGGTCTTTTTGTTTGCTTTTTGATGTAAACTTTTTTTTATGCTCATGAAAAAAAAAACACGCCATTTTATTATTCCCTGCGTTTCCATTGGAACTTGATAATTCTTTTTTTCAAGTCGACAGAGCATCAATGCCCATGATCAAAAAGCGAATTCTCTATACTTTTTACAGTATATCTAAGCTATACAAGGCTATCCAAGCCAAACGCCAACAGCATGCAAGACGGTTTTTCCTTTTTTTTTTACATAGGCACACAGCTCTTCCTTGTATTCGAGTCTAGCCTTCCGTCATCCTCCCAAGACGCATTCGATGTATTTAAAATGGCTTGTTCGCAGGGTAGTCATCGCGCCATATCTGTCGCATATCTAGCCAACGTGGTCAGCGAGGCAGCCCAATGGCTTTGATCCAAGATATAGGCTTACCTTCGAGACACCTCTGGCAAAGCCGATGTGTTCTTTTCGTCTCACCACAACCGGGACATTTGCACAGGCTATTTACATCCTTGAGCGCCTTTCCAGCCATTTGCCTGTGTCTCTTGCGGGAATGTGACACCTTGTTTTTTGGTACCGCTCGCAAAACTGATTCCCATATGTCACCTAGCAAGGCAGGAATATTCAAACTGACTCCAGGTACCGCAATCGATAGCGCAGGAAGCAGTCGCGGGCTGAAATATCGAGTGTGAAATGTTACCCAGCGGGCGGAAGAGGAGAATGCCGGCAATGACATGCGAGGAAGAACGGAAGCGGTGGCAGCGGCCATTATGACACACGTCTAAGGAGCCGCTTGAGGCTCAAGCAACTTCGTCGAGCCGTAACTTGGTGGTCCACGATTCTGTAGGCGTATCGTTCCCGAACACTTTATATTTCCGGCGCTGTGGTGCCTAGGGACAAGAAATCCCTCCCAAGCTGTGTTGCTCTGACTGTCGTGCTTGGATCGTTGAGTGTACAGGAAATTTCAGAGAGTCTTAGGTCCGTGAGTGTCGAAAGCACTGAAAATTCGACGGCAGCTGTGCCTGTTGTGTTGCAGACTCAATTATCGTAGTCAGGTCGATACAAAAATCGCAAAACTCGCGTGTCACCCTCCCATCAAAAGTCTGCCGCCAGCTCCATGTGTCTATCCGTGACCGTAGTGGCTCCGATTTTGGCAGTGGGCCAATCAATGGTGACCAACGCACAGGCAGAAAGTGGGCTCCTGGCAAGCACCAATAGCAAGGCTGCGATGGCACCCTTCCCCCTTTCTCTGCCCCTGCCCTTTCCTGAGCCCATTGCAAATTGTGGGCTGGGGAGTGCTGGGCAGGAGCATCCGGTCTGGTTTAGCAGCCAAGCTGACCGGCCGGTGGCCCAGAAAAAGACCCCAAAAAAAAGTCACCCCTTCTTCTGGACCCGTCAAACGCGGGTGGTCCAAAACTCCAGCCTAACTCCCATCTAATGCTTCCCGTGCCACTTTCCCTTCCTCGATCGTGATCATCTACCGTCGTTTGTTTCGCGTCATTCATCTTTTCTACAGGTTTTTTCTTCCCAGTTTTCTTGGATTAGGGACGAGATTCGTACCATTTCGAAGACTTCGCCAACTATCCCCCGATTGCATACAAAGCTATAGCTGGTCTTTATCCTCCTTCTGACCAGACCCTACACAATGGCCGCTGCCGCGAATACCATCATTCCCAAGAGCCATGTCGGTTTCGACAGCATCACGTCTCAAATCGAGAAGAAGCTGTTGAAGCGTGGCTTTCAATTCAACGTCATTTGCGTTGGTATGTGCAATATAGAGGCAGAAATTTATCTTGCCTCCCTTGTTACAAAGCTCTTGATAGCAGCTAACCTTTCCCCATCATTCACGTAGGCCAGACGGGTCTGGGCAAGTCCACCCTCATCAACACCATTTTCGCCTCGCATCTGATCGACTCCAAGGGGCGACTGCAGCCTGATGAAGCCATTCGCTCCACCACTGAAATCCAGAGCGTCTCCCACATCATTGAGGAGAATGGCGTCCGTCTGAGACTGAATATTGTCGACACCCCAGGATACGGCGATCTCGTCAACAACGACCGCTGCTGGGATCCCATTGTCAAGTATATCAAGGACCAGCACTCTGCCTACTTGCGAAAGGAGCTCACTGCCCAGCGAGAGCGCTACATCCAGGACACCCGCATTCACTGCTGCCTTTTCTTCATCCAGCCATCTGGTCACTCGCTGAAGCCCATCGACATTGTTGTACTCAAGAAGCTGTCTGATGTTGTCAACGTTGTTCCTGTTATTGCCAAGGCCGACACACTCACCGTAGAGGAGCGTCAAGCTTTCAAGGAGCGTATCAAGGAGGAGTTTGCTTTCCACAACCTCAAGATGTACCCCTACGACAATGAGGAATTCGACGAGGAGGAGCGTTCTCTAAATGGCCAGATCAAGGTATGTCGGGCATTTCCTACAGTGCGCCTCTATGCCTTCAAGTGAAGTAAGTAGCTAACTCAACGCTCTCTTAGGGCCTCGTTCCTTTCGCCGTCGTCGGTTCCGAGAAGTCCATCATGATTGATGGCAAGCAGGTTCGTGGACGCCAGAACCGATGGGGAGTCATCAACGTCGAGGATGAGAATCACTGCGAATTCGTCTATCTGCGTAACTTCTTGCTCCGAACCCACCTTCAGGATTTGATTGAAACTACCTCTCAGATCCACTACGAGACTTTCCGTGCCAAGCAGTTGCTCGCCCTCAAGGAGAGCAGTGCACACGTTGCTGGTGGCGCCAGCAGCAGACCCATCAGCCCTGCTGCTGACAGAGAGCTAAGCCGCAACTCGCAAAGAATGGCCATGAATGGCTACTAGGTCGATGATTCAGCTTGTGATATTCAACTTGCGAGGGAGCAAAGGCGTCTCTTGGCGGCTTAGGAAGGACACGCGGCCGATCTTTCTTCTTATGACCTTTTTTTTTCTTTCCTTTTATTCAAGACATCTTTCGCGGTCTTATATGGAAGCTCAAAAAAAGAAAAAAAAAAAAATTGGGGACGCTTGTTATTGTGGAGAGCGAGCCATATCTGTTACACAGTGATGAACTGGCGAATGGACATTGATAAGCAGGTCGTCTCTTTTGATCAGCTTGTTCAGGAAATGGGGCCGTTGCTGGGGTCAGCAGCTAAACGAGCCAGCAGAGGACAGTGTGCTTTGCAGTAGTTGTCAGCATCGGAACACCAGGAACTCGATGTCATACATACCTACTCAAAGAGTCAGTTGGAGTTGGTGTCCTTTGGTCCACGATCCTTTGGCCCATGCTTAGTCCCGCCCGCCCAGTGCCAATTTTTTTTTTTTTTTACGTGTTTGAATTTGTCTTTACTAGCAGTTGTCTTGCGCCTCCTTTCAAGTTTTTAATCAGACCTCAATTACTTGCACTCTAGGTATAGCTACAGTTGAGTTTAGTCATGTGAGCACAGTGAAATATTAATGGATAAAGATATATAGCGTTTTTCATCCACGACTGGTTTCAAGCTGAATAAATGAGTATCCTTTCCTGAAATGGATAATATCGTAGTGTATTTGCTCCGAGTTGAGAAGGGGAAGGGTGGAAGGGGTGAACGTTATTTTGTGCTTGCGTCGCTATGTACGTCCATTTCTAACATATTTTTTGGCACGGTATATGAGCTAGGATAGAACATCGAGAGTGTAATACATAGTAGTATATTTGACGAACTTCTGTGTGGTCTTTGCCAGCGATTTTTTACTGAAAAAGTACCCAGTTAATAGGTTTATCCAACTTTAGAGGAGTGCTGCTATGCTAGGTTACAAGCCCACTCTATCTAGCATAATTATAATGAGAATAATAATAATTAGAACCAGTATATACTATACTATGTATATAGAGAATTTCTCTATATAAAGAGGATAAGAAACAAGGAGTGTATTTCCTCATAGTAAAACGGGTGGGCAGACACCTCTTCCGTTTTCGGCCTAGTTGCCTTGCGTGTTCAAAAATCAGTTGTTGACCGAGATGCAGTCACGTGGTGGGTAACCCTTTTGAGAGGTCACCGCCTCGCGGGCCTTTTGCACCTTCTTTCATCGTCACTTTCTTCTTGTTCTTTTTGTCGCTTTCCCTTGCCTTAGACGCAACACTCCATTCCCAACCGCCCGAATGTCGCCCCGCCTCGGCCTCCCATCCTTCCTCACCAAATGACCCGTAGTGAATCCATTTCTCAAAATGGCCTCCCGTACGTTTCTATCCGATCTCTACAGAACCCGATATTCGAGATTCGAGCAAAAAAAAAAACATGCCCAAAACACAATCAAAATAATACTCAAAAAGTCTAACAACGCCAAAAAAAAGTCCCCCATGACCGCCGCCCCCTCATCATTTCCGGCCCCTCAGGGGTCGGCAAAGGAACTCTCTATAAACGCCTCTTCGACAACCACCCCGACACGTTCTGCCTCTCTGTATCGCACACGACCCGCGGTCCCCGACCCGGCGAGCAAGATGGCGTAGACTACCATTTTGTCACCTCGGAGGCCTTCGAGGACCTCATTGCCAGAGATGGCTTCGTCGAGCACGCCAAGTTTGGGGGTAATCGGTACGGGACGAGCAAGATGACGATTGAGGAGCAGACGCGGAAGGGAAGAGTCGTGGTGTTGGATATTGAGATGGAGGTATGTATTTGAACTTCCTTTTGTCGTTTGTGTGTGTGTTATATTCCTTGCTTCGGTGCGAATTTCCCTTATCCTTTTCACTCAAATGACTGTTGCTTACTTGTGCTGATGATTTCTCGTCTTCTTTTCTGCATCCAGGGAGTCAAGCAGATCAAGCAGTCTAGTATCGCTGCCCGTTACATCTTCATCGCCCCCCCCTCTCTCAGTGCACTAGAGGCTCGCCTTCGCGGCCGTGGCACCGAAGATGAGGCAAGCGTGCAGAAGCGCCTCGCTCAAGCTCAGTTGGAACTCAAGTTTTCTGAGACGCCCGGCGTCCACGACAAGATCATTGTCAACGACAATCTGGATGCTGCCTACAAGGAATTGGAAGAGTACATCTACAAGCCCTCTGACTCATGACGATACGATCAGAATGGCGATAAGATAATGAGCCAAACTTGGTTTTCAGGAAAGCGGAGCTTTTCCTCTTGTGAATGAATGCAATGAGGCCGTCTGGTGGACAAGGATAACATTATAAACGTTTAATCACTCGTAGACCTACTTGATGTTCCACTAAGTAGACCACAAAATCAGGACAGACATATTATTCCGGGACACCTGACTACCATGCCACCTGATTTTTCTTTAGCGTTTTACAGCAAAATCTGCCATCTTCTATGCGTCAACACAAACATCAACGCAAGCACTAATATTAGCAAGCTCATAAACAAAAGAAACGGTTACGATAGAAATCCAGGGGGTTTGCCATTTTCGTCCTGCAAAATCGTATGCAAAAGCATGGAATTGGATGTCTAAATCAAGCTTCAACGCAAGCAGCGACGAAGGCACGGAAAAGACTAATATTGACAGAGCACCAGGGATTTTTCCATCTTCCTCCTGCAAAATTGTATATCGGGGCGTGGAATTAGATCTTCCAAGCCTCCTTCAATCGCTCCCTTCATTAGCAATAGATTATTACGCTTTTATCAGGCCATGCCCGCGAAATTATGTATAGAGGCATGCAACACGTTCCCACGCTTAGCCTCGCGTCAATGCCCCTGCTGGCTGTCGCTGGAGTGGGTGGATGGCTTTTGTTTCGCACTCTTCCTGTATTATTCTCTTTTCTGTTCTTAATTTTCTCGGCCCTGGAGCTACAATCTTGTCATTGGTGGTTGTCACTTCCCTTGGTGAAAAATCTATCTTTACCGCATTATAGATAGCCAGTGGGACAGGGAGAGCTTGGCGGATCTGACGGAGGTATCAAGTGGGTTGGCCCCTCATCGGGAGCATATTCGCATTCACGATGCAGCTCTGGATAAAAGGAAACAAGCCCCAGACTACACAGGCTGGCTGAAGTGGGAAAAAAAAAAAAAAAAAAAAACAAGGAAGAAAAAAAACACACGTTAATTTTCATCAATCTGTATCATGCACAAGTTGCACTTGCATTACGTTTCAATGTTCGTACATTCTGTGACTGTTGTATGTAAATTGGCACTTTAAATTGGGTAATCAAATGTAGGGTATGTCTTCTTACATGGCGGATACGGCGCAGAACCAGATCGACAGGCAAAACGGTTGTTTGCAATGGAGAAATGAATAAGATGGTGATTGTGCAAGGGACTCGGCAACCCATTAGCAAGTGTACACACTCGGGTACGTATATTGTGTAGGTACTTGAGAGGTATTAACAAACATGTGTGGTGTGTGCTGCGTCCATTTCATCTGGAAATTGTCAGACTGTGCTGCTGATAAAAGACATGAAACGAAAAAGGGAGCGGGTCTTGGCTTTGACTCGAATTTCGATTCATGCACTAACGCGGAAGGCCGGCGACCTGGGGTCTGCCAAAAATGGACAGCTGGAGCTGCCAGATGCAGGAACGTGGAAACGCAGGCGCCACCAGCCGGGCACTTGCGGACTTCGGACCGCACACACAACACACACACGATGGCCATCCACCTCATCCGTTCGATGTTGACCAACAAAAAAAAAAAAAAAAAAAGACTGCGACATGCGCCAGGCCTGCGCGTCTGCGGCAATGCCCATGTCCATGGCTCCATCTTCCACCCTCCTTGCACGGAACCTGGCGTCATGGTGTCTTGTAGGAGTGAGCCAACCCAAAGCACCATATGAGTGAATGACATGGGACTTGATCCTTCGAATTGGGCACAGACACGAGCATCTTCGAGAGAGAACCACCCCCCCCCCCCTTTTCTGGACGACTATCGCTTGGGAGAAGTACCGGCTTCGACTAAACTCACCTCACCACCAGTTCGTCGCGTCGTGTTTGCTTCGACAAAGTTGACTTCTCCCGTCTTTGCCGTTGCTCCTGCCGTCTCACGGCGTCCACTCCTTTTCATCGTTGGTTTCGCCTCTCGATTTTGCCTCTCGTCACTCTCTTGTTCCGATATCGATATTGATATATCTGCGGCCCCTGCTCCATCTTTCTCTTGGGTCATAGCAGGTTTCGTTCGTTTTTCAAAATCATGCGTGTACGTAAAACTCCAGACGGCGTCTCTTCTGTCTTCATCGACGTCCCAAACACCGTGCACGAGCTAACGACGATGGCCCTGAACCCATACAACAGATCCAAACAGCGCTCGTGGCGCTCGGCGCATCGCTCGTCGCTGCCGTTCCTTCCCTGGAGATCGAGGGCAGCGAATTCGTCAACCCCAAGACCGGCAATAAGTTTGAAATCGTCGGCATCGCCTACCAGCCTGGCGGCAGTGCTGGCTTTTCCGCAACTGCTGATCCTCTGAGCCAGCCCGACGTGTGCAAGCGAGATGCCGCCCTCATGCAGGCAATAGGCGTCAACACCATTCGAGTCTACAACTTGAACCCAAATCTCAATCATGACGAGTGCGCCAGTATCTTCAATGCCGTGAGTTCAGACACGTTTGCGCGTTGCCCTTCTTTCCCCCACTGTCCCCTCTCCAGGAAGCATCTGTTAACGCGACTCTTCTTCTTCTTCTTCTTTTTTTTCCTCTTTTAACCGTCGTTCTCCAGGCTGGCATTTACATGGTCCTGGACGTCAACTCCCCCCTCCCAGGTGAAGCTCTCAGCTCTGCTGCGCCATGGGAATCATACTACGTGGATTATGTCAAGCACACGTTTGCTGTTGTCGAAGCCTTTGGCAGCTACCCCAACACCTTGCTCTTTTTCTCTGGCAACGAAGTCATGAACGATGTCCCCACGGCTAAATATGTTCCTCAATATATCCGAGCCATCACCCGCGACCTCAAAAACTACATCAAAAAGAACCTGAAGCGGAATATTCCTGTGGGCTATTCCGCCGCTGACGTGCGCCCCATTCTCTGGGATTCCTGGAACTACCTGCAGTGTAGCGACGGCACCAAGGACGACTTGACTCGCTCTGATGTGTTTGCTCTCAACTCGTATAGCTGGTGCGGCATCGACGCCACTTTTGAGACTTCATCCTTCAACGACCTCGTTGACGGCTTGGCCAAGACGACTCTTCCCGTTTTCTTCAGCGAATACGGTTGCAATGTGCCTGCGCCCCGTTGGTGGAACGAAACCCGTGCCATCTACAGCGACAAGATGACGGGCGTTTTCTCCGGCGGTGTCGTGTACCAGTGGACCGAGGAGGACAACCACTATGGTCTCATCTCCGTCAAGGACAACACCTTGACCATTCTCGGCGACTATGACCGCCTCAAGGACGCCTGGGCCACCATTGACTGGAAGAGTGTCGAGGGGCAAAAGGCCAAGAAGAAGGACCTCCCTCCTCCCCCGTGCAAGGCGTCCCTCATCACGCAAAAGGGCTTCGACTCCAACTTCACCGCCCCCGCTCCCCCTCCCGGCGTTCAGGAGCTCATTGACAACGGCATCAAGCCCAAGAACGTGGGCAAGGTTGTCAAGATCTCCGACCTCAACGTAAAGTTGCCGGTCAAGGACTCCAAGGGCAACGTGGTCCGCAACCTGAAGATTGTCCGCATTCCGGATGACCTCTTCAACATTTTTGGCCAGAACATTGTCGAGACGGAATCCTCCAGTGACGACGACACCAATACCGACAAGGACAAGGACAATGACAAGAACACCGACACAAACACCGACAAGGGCAAGGGCAAGGATGGAAAGGGCAAGGACGGCGACAGCGGTGCCATGCTCAACACACCCATGGTGTTGGCCGCAGCGCTGCCATTGCTTGTCATGCTCTTTGCATAGAGACCAGAAAAAAAGGGGTCCCGTGAGCATGTGGGCATGCGGGCATATTGATACCAATAATTTAGCTAGTCCTTTCCAGTCATGGTCGGAGGCGCCAGCCAAAGTTGATGCATGTAGATGGTACACTGTTTTTTTTTTTTCCTTCTCCGTTTCTTTTCGTTCCCTTCTTTGTTTTTTCTCTTTTTTATATAGACAAATGTCGTAGAGACCGCTCATGGGTATATATTTTCATACATGTAACTTACTTTGACTCCCATTTGGTGCACCATGTGACCACTTACCATGCACGATGGGAATGGTATGGTAGGTGTGTGCGATTGTGCAGGGTAGATGGGGGTGATGGCGTTGATTGATGGTTGGATAAGTATACACACACACATTCTACCATACTCCGGAAACCACCACCCACAGCCAGAGCGACGCGCATCAGTAAATCGCCAGGACGTGAAATCCGCCAGACACCACCCACCACCATTCAGCCGAAATGTCACGTCGGTCACATTACAAACATGCACATTCATTCTCCTTATTCTTTTTTTTTTTTTTTTTTTTTTACAATTTTTTTGTATTCATTACCCCTTCCTCTAGTCTCGTCTAAGCCATACACAACCCCATTCCCGTCTGTCCTAGCAGCGGCCTGGGCATCATTCCCTGTCGGTATTTACCAGACAATGGTTCCGTCGTGTAAGCTTGCAAAATACAACAAGTTGGGGGTACTAATTAGCGTTACCATCTATAAAGTCATTTCCGTCCTCGTTCTTCCATCCCTCCTGGCCCGCCTTGCCAGAATTTTCTCACACGTGCTCGTCCCTTGGTCGCTGTGACATCATTTAAACCATGGTTTTTTGTTTCTATTGTTCTTCTCTCTCTCTTTCTTTTTTTCTCGTTTCTTCTTTGTTTTTTTTACTGCCCTTCCTTGGGAAAAAAAGAAGAGTTGATGTTTAATTTCTCGTCTCATCTTGGGAAATACCCACTTTGCTTGCCACTCGACATTTAGCCCTTGAACTCCTCCACGTTGCTGGATTCCCACTTGCCAGGGATGAGAGCCAGAGGCACAATACCAGAGACGTGCATCTCCGGGCCAAAGATCTTGGCATTGAGACCCAGCTCCTGAGTAGCCGCCTTCATGTTCTTCAGACCCTCCTGGTAGTTGGGCCCCGCACGACGGACCCAGATCTGGACGTTGTGCTCAATCAGCTGGGTGGCGTAGTCGCGCAGGGCGCGAATGACACCCTTGAAGGTGCTCGCGACGTTGGTGAAGTTGGCAATGCCACCACCGATGAACAGGACCTTGCCCTTGTCGGACATGGGAGCGCGGAGCATCAGGTCCAGGACAGTACGGGCGTAATGGTAGGTCTGAGACTCGGTAGGAGCACCAGAGTACTCACCATAGTTGGCGAGCTCGTCGGCGAAACCAGCAGAGGCAATGGCGTCTGCGTAGACAACAGAGGCACCACCACCCGCAACCAGGGTCCAGATGCGGCCAGTGGGGTTCAGGACAGTCAGCTTGAGGGAGGCACCAGTCTTGGCGTCCATCTCAGCAATGTAGGCCTCCTCCTTGGTCAACTCACGACCGAACGGGGCAGGGAACTCCATGGGAGGGCCAGCGTCGATGTTAATCTTCTCGCCGTTGGCGGGAGCAACGTTGGTCAGGCCCAATGCAGCAGGGGATCGAGCAATGGCCCACTTGACACCACATTCAAAGTCGGCGGTCTGGTCCAGCTTGGCAGCCAAATCCAGGAAATGGACTTGGGCAGACGTCTTGTCCTCGTTGGGGATCACAACCAGGGGGTTGATCTCGAGGTAGGTGAACTGGCAGTCGACGTAGACGGCATACAGGCGGGTGATGAAGTCGACAAGGACGTTGTGCAGACCTTGAGGAATCTTCTTGAGAAGAGTGGCAGCAATCTCCTCGTTGGAGGGGAATTCAGAAAGATCGACGGGAATCAAGAGCTTCTCAGCCTTGGCATCGACATCGCCAACGTCAACACCACCCTCGTCGGTGAAGAGGATCCAGTCGCCCTACAGAAAGAGGTCAAGTATGGTTAGCACACTTCAAGTTCTAGAGACTGTAGCTGTGCGACATTCGCCCCCGACTACGGCCATATACGACCGAGGCAGACCGACAAAATCCAGCACTCAATACACGCAAGATGCACACCCGCCGCTCTCCTTGACGCGCGTTCTCTGTCCTGAAGAACTTGTGACTTCCAGACCGCATCGGCTAACGTAGTCGAGAGTGGCTCTCATCCCACCACGGGCCCAAAAAAAAAAGGTACAGACAAAAAAAAGAAAAAAAAAAAAAGAACCCCGCCCCCCACTCTTCAGCGGTCGCCAAAACGTGAGTTCCAAGCTCTATTTCGCCAAGCAAGGCAGGCTAGGACCAAAAACAAAGGGGAACAAAGAAAGAAAAAAGCACACAACCGGGGAGCGTGGCGTGGGACGCAACTTACATCACGGACAGAGTTGATGTTGATGTAGTATTCGGTGTCCTGTGGGTGAGGCACAAAAGGCTCAACGAGGAATTGTCTCAGCACGCCGGCAGTGTGCTCGACCTTCTGCTCCTTTCCAGCTCGCTCAGCAACCCAGGCCTTGGCTTCAGCCCAAGTCTTGTTCAGGGCCAAGAGGCCACTCTTGCCTCGACGCTTGATGAGCTGATCGGGCTTTGCGACGAACTTGGCGCCGGGCTGCAGAAGCCAAGGGTAGGTAACCTCAGCCTGGTTCAGAACATCGTCAACATTGGCATCCTCGGGGAATTGCAGAGAAGCCAAGCGAGGGGGAGCATTGTGTGTGGTAGGCTTGGGGAGAGGACTCGGCTTGATGACGGGAGCCCGGGTGAGGTGATAGTTGAGGATGGCCTTGCCGTCGGCCTCGGAAATCGACTTGGCGGACATGGTGACGTGCGGTGAAGACGAGCTGGCGAAAGAATAGCGGGCTCAGCAAGTGAGTGAGTGTCTCGAGAGCGCTGATTGCAGAATCTGAGGATGCGCGATGCGTCAGGAAACCAGCGGCCTTTACGTGGTACAATGCGAAACGCAATGGGTTGTTGTCAATGCCAAAACAGTTGCTGGGCTGAGAGCGCTGGCAGAAGGGAAGGTCTTTGAAAGACGAGGACGAAGGGGGGGTTTCGCCAAGTAGAATGCACATACCAAAATGCACCGGCAAGTCTCAACAAAGCCAGAGGTTGAGAGTAACTACAGGAGGGCGGCTTGCGGTTGCAATTGCAAGGCAAAAGAGGGGAAGTAAAGTTCACGGATGTTGATGTGGTTTGATATGGGGAAGATGGTATGACAGGAGAAGGGAACGTGGAAAAAGAGCTCGACGGCTTTCAGTTGGGTGGGCAAGTGATGGAAAGCTGCAGTAGCGTCTGGTCTTTTGGTCAAAGAGCCTAGCCAGCCTGTCTCTCTACTTTCAGACACAAATTTACCTGCACCGTCAACTTTGCGCTGGTGGTAGTGCGCTTCAAGGGGACGAAGAGGGGGGGAGAACTGGAAGGGGGGGTGTCCGCTTGAAAGAGGGGGGGGGTGTCTGGTTTTGGCCCTTTGGGTGGTGGACGGCCACCTGAGGTACGGCGATAGGTATTGCCTCAGCGGTCCTGACAGTCGAATGTTACTGATGTGCACTGATGACTCTGGTGCTGGGTGCTGACCGGGGCTTTTGCTGGGCCGTTTGCAACTTTGGTTTGGGCGGCTCCAGGCGCTGTTTCGTGCAGTTAGCATGTTGACCCAGCCCGAGGGGGCGCCGTCGCCTCAAGCCACGGCGGCGGCCCCATCAACCAATTCTAGCAAATGGAAACATTGAACATGGAAAACATTGGAGAAAAAGCATTGGGGTAATGCAGCCTTGCCCCAGCGACTCGAGGGCACGGGGCACGGTGCAGGTACCGGTACCGGTACATTCAGTTCAGGGCCTGCCCCAGCGGTTGAGAGGTGCCAAGTGGGTCCAGCCCAGCCCGGCCTCTGGAGGAAGCTGCGATGATGCCACGCCATGCTGTTGACTGCAAATCCATCATTGATGCCAATTTACCTCCGTCGCCTAGTCTCGCAGATTACGGTACATATGGGCTTCTCCCGTCACAAAACTAATAATGATTGAGATATTATTATGAAATGATGGCAGCTGCCGTTGTTGCTTGCAGAAAATCCGTGGCGCTTGACGGGCGCAATGAGTAATGAGATGCCGCGGGACAAAAATTCGTCTCGAGCCGAGCTGGTCTCGAGACGTGCCAGATGAATGGGACCAATGAGATTTCTGCCCGCCAACAGACCTCTGTGCGCTGCGCGCCGCATGTCGGAGGAGGAGGAAGGGGGGGGGTTACCAGCCAGCCTTTGTTTGCGCGCGCAGAATGACAAAACGACGGACAAGGACGTGGTTGTCCAATTGCAGTCCTGGCTCTCTCCATTCGGGGCTGAAATCGGCTCCATTACAATCATGTCCGAGGAGTGAGCTTGCCTGGGCAACGCCGCCATGTAACCGCATCTGACAGCTCTGACAGCATCGACAGCACACAGTTGACTCTCCATGATGCTGATGATGCTGATGATGTCGATAATGTCGATGCGGCTTACATGAAGGACGCCTCCGCGTAAGCCGGGCTCAATGCCCTCGTCACACCGCACGAGTGGTTTTTCGAGATGAGATTGAAACCTTGAAAACAAGATTGTGTCGGCCGTAGATCCTTGCCTGCATCCTGGATCCTCGAGGCAGAAAGAACCCCATCGAAGCATTTCAACATTCTATCGAGTCTCGTCGCGTCCCGACAACGGCGGCGGGACCCTGAGGGGCGCACAGGTCTAGGTACAGATACACAGTGCAGGTGCATGGAGCGCGTGCTAGAACCCGTACCCAGCACAGCTAGCGCTGGCGGCGGGACGCGGACAGGGGTCAACCTAGTCCCATTGTAATGGCTTGAGCCTCAAGTCAATTCAACAATCGACCAGACTGGCACGATTGAGCAGACGAAAACGACCAGGCTCAGACGCTCCCCAACTCAATTTTAATGTCCAATCCTGCTGCCGAGGGACCCAGCAGTTGTACTCGCGCATGTTTGCACTGAGCAGAGGTTGCTAGTGCGTGCGTGGGCGATGAACTCTCGACATTGTTGGCCCGAGTCGGCGTATCCCCTTTGTAGCAGAATTCGTCTGCGACTTGGAGGTAGCAAGTCATATTTTCTTTATTCTTTTTTCTTCTTCTCCGCGTTACGCTGCCTGTAATCTCTTCATTTGCCGTCAGTCGTCACGGTTCATCTGTGTCTTTGAATAAAACTCTTCCCTCGAGTTCATTCATCCCATTCATCCCCCCCCTTCCCCCCAACACGCATCTGCTTTTTTTTTTTTTTTCGTCCCTCTTTTCTGTGCCTGTCGCCGTCCGTACCTGTACACCCGTTTGGCCCCCGCAGTGCTCGTCCCCACTGGGATCTGCCCCTAGCTGCAGCCGACGAGAATGCAGGGCACTGGCAAACCGCCGGCCGGGCCTCACCAGACCACACCACCGCCTGCCCATCTTGGCGAGGAGGCACGGAATGAATGGGGCGGGGCATCCATCCACCTGAACGCTGTTGTGGACGCTGTTGTGGCGGCGCTCATGCAAGGCTCGAGGCACTCCCCTCTGCTTCCCACCCCCTTCCCCAGTGGCCCCTCCAACGCCTGGCTGGGCTGCCGCTTCCCACCAAAAGCTGCCTCACGGACAGGTACCAGACCAGACACCCAGACACGCTTTAGAACAGACTCTGTTGTGGTTGCTGTGCTTTAAGCTCGAGTCCTCATCGCCCACCGTCTCTCTCTCCCGAGTCCTGGAATCCTGTCCCCCTCCACCACCTCCTCACAAATTTTATTCTCTATCCCCTTCCATTGGCAGAGCGGCTCTGACTGACATAACCTGCCGCTCTTGGTACTGTTCGTCTTTTCCTCCTCCTCCTTCAAACTTATTTCCGCGTTGTATTTGCAGAAAGCTTTCAACGGCGCTGCAACCTGGACCTCAACAAGCCTCTTTCTGCAGCTGCTGACTATTAGTGCACTCACAGTAAAGCTTTGTCAAAGAAAATCGCCCTCTCTCTCTCTCTCTTCTCTCTCTCTCCTCCCCCTCC